>SNQJ01S0028228.1:81068-92689 GCA_010110895.2 Picea sitchensis | reverse complement strand
TAAAAGAGCACTTAACCTATAAAACATTGAGCAGAAAGTGGGATGACTGTTTGCTGTCCTAAATCAGCAAAAGAAGACAGCCATACAGTTGAAACTTAGAGCCATACTAAGGTCAAGGACAGACCTTAGATGGCAGCCTCATAGGACCTCAGAATTTCAACACAAACCCTAGCCAAGAGATATCTAAGCCAATACTGGAACTAGCTGTTGTTGCTGCTGCAGCTGCACCTTTAACCCTCCTCCAAACCTGCGCACCAGACTGCAACTGTAGTGCGCACCAACTGGGAAACTGCAACTCTGAGATTCTGCAAATGAGAACTGGCGCCCTGTATTTATAGTAATCCTGCCAGTTTGCTGGGGCCGACTTCTCCTTCTGGGTATGTGTTCGTTCAATATATTATTATTAATTCTGGCCGACTTCTTCTCTTGGAGGCTAATAGCCTAATATAAATTATCTTCTTGAGCCGACAAGGCTTCTAGGGTTATTAGCCAACTCATTAGGGTTTCTCTTGCTTCCCGGAGTCTTCTATTCTCATTAGGTTCACACGTGGGGGTAAATACCTCCCGCAGCTACCATAATATTAACAGTAAGGCCTAGGGGAGACGTCCTCGGTGACTTGGGGTTTTGAGAAGGCAAAGGATTACAGGATAAAGCAGTTATTCCCCCCTCACAAGTCACCACCGAGCAAATAGTCCAGCCAAAAGGCCAATAATAAAGTAAAATTCCCAATGAGATATACATGCCTGAGACAAAGCAACAATAAACTGATATAAGCAAGCTTTGATCAATGGGTTAGTTCTTTATGTGAATCAATGACTATGTGAAGCATTCATAAGCAATTTGACAATAAATATTAACAAAGTCAATGCTTATAAATAGCAATGGAAATTATGTCACTTCACCAATAAATGCTGGAACAATATGGCATTCAATGTAATAAATCAAAACTTCAATCAAATTATGCCTTTAATCACCATTCAATTGCTCATTGCTCATAAAGTAAAACGTTTGTTGCACCAATGATGTTATGACTAAAGATGACGGCAGCATATAGGGTTAGAATGCTAGTTTAGGCTAGGGTTAGTGAAGTTAGGGTTTGATTCAAAGTTTTGAGAGTATTTTTTATCAGGTTCACTTCAATGCATGAGATCTTAGGATCAGTGCCTTAGGGTTAAATGGAGTCAATAGTTAAGGACGCAAGAGTTGAAGGATCAAAGAAAATAATGAGATTAAGGACTAGAGGATTAACCCTTGAGGTGTTGCTAGAGCAAGGCCTCAAGGACACAAACCCTAGGGGAGAGAGGCTCACCTTTGTGTAGATGAACTATGCCTCCATGCTCTCTCCTCCTTCCTTAACTCACTGGCAATCACGGTTGGTTGAAGATGAAGCATGAAACCAAGACAAGAGGGTTTGATAAAGTAGAGTGTTGCTACAACAAGGCTCTATCAACAAACCCTAGAAAAATCGGCCCCAAGTGTAGAAAACCTAGGCTTAAGGTGTCTCCTTCTTCTCAGCTTAAGGATAGTACGACTAGCGAAAGGGAAGAGAGGATGAGAGTGTAGCTACAGCTAGGCTCTCTCCTTCTAAAATGGCTAAAAAAATCTCTCTCAATGGGGACATGAGACAAGAACCTACTTGTGTGCTTGTCACCTAGGGTTTATTCAGCAAAAATATAAATATATGCAAGAAATGAAACTACAAGCATTCATTCAAGAAGTTTTGCAGAAAAATACTTACATATCACCAAGAAATAGAGTTGCAAACCCTAGTTGTAACACCTTCCATTAAGAGAAATGCCAAAACATGCCCAAATAGTCGTCCTTCAACAAGTGCGCATCACTAGATCAGCCAATAACCCAAGAGAGGGCGCAAATTTCAGACCTCCTTATGGAGTGAGTCAGTTGTGATCTAAAATGAAGGTGAAAATCCTTCATTTATACAGTATCATGACCTAAATTTACATTTTAGGTCATGTAAAAGGCCGACAAGGCCAAAATACCAAAATCATATTGTTTTACATTAAAATGTTAATTTAAAACCCTAATCAAGTTGAAAAGAGATAAAAATCCCCTCTAAGGGGGACGTTAGCCCCTTCTAGGGAAAATGAAGCATCCTGGAGCAAAACGTTAGCCCTCCTTGGGCTCCTCCATCATGCCACACGTGCCAATACTGCCCAGTCTGCCTCCTAAGACGTCCAATAGGTTGGATGACATCATGGTCATCAAGGGTGACGTCCCAGGCCTTCTAAGGCCAACGTTCCACTGAAAGAGGGTCAATCCCCCTGGGTCAAGCTCTGCCAAAGTGCCTCTGAAAGAACATCCTCTTCTTCTCTGATGCAAAGCCCCTGATCCATCCTCATCCTGTCTCTTCCCCCTGATGGGGTCTCAACATCCATCTGATGGGCTCTTCAGCCCCATGGAGGTCCGAACTGATCATCTCCCCATGTGTATCGGTCCAAATGGTACCTGTCCGTCGGGCATGGTCCTGCACATCAAAAGCTACGCCCTCCATGGGCTCATCAGTCACAGGGATCATAGCAATGTCAATCACATCTCATCATCAATATTATTAAACATGTCCATAAAATCCCTAAATCATCAGTCAACAACTCAAAGACGTTGCACAAGCCTACAATACAAGTCTGGAGGAAAGGACAAGGTGTCCTATTGGGCTAGTGTCCACTAGAAAAGGAAAGTTCCCGGAAGAGACCTCATCCAAGCCATGTAAGTGGGTGATGTGGTCAGGGGATGTCCAAGCATCTGGGTGCAATGAGGGTCAAGGATGCAAGAAAGGTTACCTGTGGGTGCCTTTGTAGAAGGCGAGTTGTACCTGTCCTGTATGCAATTTTTCCAAGCCCATTCTTGCCTTTTATTCTTATTCTTCTTTATTTTTTATCTTTTATTGCTTTTCCTTTTGTTCAAGAGCTAATCAAGGGACACTGCCCTGGCGTGGTGACCAGTGGTGACAGTGTTGCCCACATGTACTTTCACAGAGATGAGAAGGTTGGCTCGTAATGAGACCCCCTTTCCCTTGGCCATGCAACCAAGACTCACTGCCCTGGAGTGGTAACCAGTTGGTGGCAATGTCATACTGCTAGGTACCCATGGAACTAATAGGCTGGCTCATGATGAGACCCCCTATCCCCTAGTTAGGTCTTGTTTTACTACTTTTCCGGGTCCCTCTTGTTTCTTGCTGAGAAGCCTTTTATTGCTTTCTTGGGGATCCCTGGGCGAAGCATCTCGAGGTTTTATTTTTAGTATTTTATCTTTTACCAGCTTGCTTTTACCTTTTGGGCCTTTAGCCCCTTCTTCCCACGAGATAAGGTGCAGTCCTGAAAAATAGGTCAACCCAGTGCCCGAACAAGTGGAATGGGATAAGTGAGCGGGAAGCAAGATGAAAATAGTGGTGCTGCGAAGGGAGCGGACGATGGCTTTTCAGAAATCCCCCCAGTGGCAAACCAAAACCTACAGACACAGACTTACTAGGGCACCCTGTCAATCCCCCCAAACATGGTCAAATGGACAAGTGTAAGATCCAAGCAATTGTTAGAAATAAAGGAATTAGATGCATACATTCAATGGTTTTGATGATCAAAGTGACACATACCATGATACCTGGACTAATTACCTCATGGAGCAAGAACCATCTCTGACACAGGACCAAGCCGATGGTGATGGATGCTGATGTTGCTGACAAGATAAGGTGTTGGAAGAAAGAAAAGGTGGGCCCTCCAGGGCCATGCTCAATTCAACCATGCTCTCGGTACTCCATGTCTAGGCCCTGTGGGCCTCGAGACATGATCTCCTAGTTATCCCTAAAAGTAGGGGATAACATCTGTCTCCAACTCGGGGACATGTGCTCACCATAGAGCACATGAGAACCTCGGCATCTTTGGCATAACCTGCTGACCTGCTCGATCTCAATAGACACATTAGTAACAAAATTGGGGTGGTAATGCCACCCGAGCATAGATATATATATGTAGACTGAAATAAAACAATCATAAATGCGAATGTAAAGCAAAACACTTACCTATACTTACCTGTTGGTTGGATGTTTGGTGTAGTCAAACAACCAATGAAGCCAATCCAGCAACGTCCCATGATACTTGCCTTTGTGCTTCATCATAAACCAAAATAGTGATAAGTCAAGCACAAAAATGACATGGGTTAGAACATATATCATATCATCGAAAATCACGAAGTCTAACTCATAGAGGCGGGCAGGAGGGACAAAATCATGCCACGTCAATCTCTGATGAAAGTGCTCAATCCACTTCAGGAAGGGGTCATAAAAAGTCCAAGGTTCAGAATACCAACTCAACCGATCTGAAAAATGGCTACCTTGGGCGTCCTCACACTCTGAAAGGACTGACAGGGATCTAGCAGATGACTGGCAAACTCCTAAGGGAAAGTTGAAACACTGAGATGATAGACTTGAACTTGTGGTTTTCAACCAACCCTTGGATTCTAGGGCTTGCTTTAGAGGAAACTCAATACTAAAGATATAATTCCCAACCGTACCTTTAATGAAACAAGAAGGTAAAGTGATAATAGGTGGTTGAAGAAAAACGTCATGAGAATCCTTCTTTAGTCAAACAGTGTCCTTACTCCTATCAAAATCCGAGCACAGCGGTGGTTGATAGTCATCTTCATATGATAAATCCAAGTGCTCAGAGGAGTGCTCATCAAAGGCCTCAAGGTAAGACCGAAAATCATCAGAAACATATGGCACTAGGTCAACCTTGGGTGCTTGGGGAGCATCGATAAATATATCATCCCCTTGTTGCCACAAATCAAAGGTAATCTATTGTGACAACTGTGTAGGCAACAGTTGGGAATGATTCTCAATGTCATAAATGGGGTCCATATCAAAACCAACTATACCCCATTTATGTCTTCCAACATCTATGAACTCATCAATATCAACTATGTCAGTATTAGTATCATAACATGGAAGATTCAAAACATTCAAAAGCTCAACCATTTCCTCCTCTTTTCCCAAATCATAAAGTAGACAATCATCAAAATCTTGGAGAGGAAGGTAACTTACTTTTTCTTCTTGTGCAGGAGCTTCAAGGACTTGGATATCTTTAACAAGCATTGTTGTCTTATCCTCATGAGTTGCCCCTCCATCTTTGATTGTACAGCAAGGAAGATGCTCTTCGTTCGGGGATTCCATTTCTCCATCACTCTTGGAATCATGGAACAAGGTATCATCAAAATCCTGAAAAGGAAAGAAACTAACCTTATCATCTTGTTGTTGTGCAGGTGGAGAAGGCTCGTGGATCGCTTCATTAGGAGGAGGGGGGTATGTTGATACTTCGTCATGGGGTTCCGGCTCCTCAACTGTGTCTTCAACAACCCCTTTGGTTTGTTCCCCTTCTTCTTGGAAATCAACAATGAAGTTCTCAAGGGAAAACAAACTTTCCCTATTAAGAGTCCCTGAGGTAAAGAAGCGTCTTATCTCAAACAAAGATATTTTCTCCTCAATCCTTGCAGGCATGTTGTAAGCTTCATCGAGCGTCCTTGGGGCTCTCTTATCAAGGGGAAAACTCAAATATCCCAAAAGTGCACGAGTAAAGAGATGGACAAGGTATCTCTCCTCGGGATGATGAATTTCAGGGATTTGATACAGCATGTTCCTAAATCTACCCTGGAAGTCTCTGACAGTTTCATCCACAGCTTGCTTTATATGCTCAAGTTCTTCTAGTAGTACTAGGATGTCTTCTAATTGGATACCCCATCTCTCGAGAAAGGTTTCCTAAAATTGCTCCATAGTCGTGATACTGGCATCAAGGAGGTTGTCATACCACTCTTTGGCATTGCAACAAAGAGTGGTAGAGAAAAGTTTCATGACCACGTCTTCAGCATAATCATCGACAAGGTAGGATAGGAAGAAGTTCCAGAAATTTCTCATGTGATAGTCAACTCTCTCTCTATCACCACCAGTGAATCTAGGGAGCAATTTTATGTATTCAAAGGGCATTTGTTGAGGGTACCCTGGGATGTTACTCATGTCTAAGGGCTTGTAGTTTCCCGGGTCCCATTGTGAAGTCATAGTTGGCTTCGTCATTAGTGGAGTCGCCAGATAATTTTCTTGAAACTATCAAAAGTTAAGGGAAAACACCCTAAGTGGAGTCACTAGGTAAGCTTGTAAGATGAAAACTCTAGAGGCAAGGCTTACCGAAAGGTTGTCGTTTTGAGGAGAATTGATCAATGTTCCCCGACAACGGCTCCAAAATGTTATCGCACAGTTTGTAGCAAGCATAAAAGGCTTGAGTTTTGAAGGTCAATCTGGCGTAACAGGAACCACTCCCACCGAATGTCACCACAATGGGATGGTTCTTTCTCTTTAGGGAGGTAAGGCCTAGGGGAGACATCCCCGGTGACCTGGGGTTTTGAGAAGGCAAAGGATTATAGGATAAAGTAGTTATTACCCCCTCACAAGTCACCACCGAGAAGATAGTCCAGCCAAAAGGCCAATAATAAAGTAAAACCCCCAATGAGATATGCCTGCCTAAGACAAAGCAACAATAAACTGATATAAGCAAGCTTTGATCAATGGGTTAATTCTTTATGTGAATCAATGACTATCTGATGCATTCATAAGCAATTTGACAATAAATATTGACAAAGTCAATGTTTATAAATAGCAATGGAAATTATGTCACTTCACCAATAAATGTTGGAACAATATGGCATTCAATGTAATAAATCAAAACTTCATTCAAATTATGCCTTTAATCACCATTCAATTGCTCATAAAGTAAAATGTTTGTTGCACCAATGATGTTATGACTAAAGATGACGATAGCATATAGGGTTAGAATGCTAGTTTAGGCTAGGGTTAGTGAAGTTAGGGTTTGATTCAAAGTTTTGAGAGTAGTTTTGATCAAGTTCACTTCAACGCATGAGGTCTTAGGATCAGTGCCTTAGGGTTAAATGGAGTCAATAGTGAAGGACGCAAGAGTTGAAGGATCAAAGAAAATAATGAGGTTAAGGACTAGAGGATTAAGCCTTGAGGTGTTGCTAGAGCAAGGCCTCAAGGACACAAACCCTAGGGGAGAGAGACTCACCTTGGTGTAGATGAACTAGGCCTCGGTTCTCTCCCCTCCTTCCTTAACTCACTGGTAATCACGGCTAGCTGAAGATGAAGCATGAAACCAAGACAAGAGGGTTTGATGAAGCATAGTGTTGCTACAGCAAGGCTCTATCAACAAACCCTAGAAAAATCGGCCACAAGTGTAGAAAACCTAGGCTTAAGGCGTCTCCTTCTTCTCAGCTTAAGGATAGTACGGCTAGCAAAAGGGAAGAGAGGATGAGAGTGTAGCTACGGCTAGACTCTCTCCTTCTAAAATGGCTGAAAAGATCTCTCTCAATGGGGACATGAGACAAGGACCTACTTGTGTGCTTGTCACCTAGGGTTTATTCAGCAAAAATATAAATATATGAAAGAAATGAAACTACAACCATTCATTCAAGAAGTTTTCCAGAAAAATACTTACATATCACCAAGAAATAGCATTGCAAACCCTAGTTGTAACACCTTCCATTAAGAGAAATGCCAAAACATGCCAAAATAGTCCTTCAACAAGTGCCAAAACATGCCAAAATAGTCCTTCAACAAGTGCGCATCACTAGATCAACCAATAACCCAAGAGAGGGCGCAAATTTCAAACCTCCTTATGGAGTGAGTCAGTTGTGATCTAAAATGAAGGTGAAAATCCTTCATTTATACAGTATCATTACCTAAATTTACATTTTAGGTCATGTAAAAGGCCGACAAGGCCAAAATACCAAAATCATACTGTATTACATTAAAATGTTAATTTAAAACCCTAATCAAGCTGAAAAGAGATCAAAATCCCCTCTAAGGGGGACGTTAGCCCGTTCTAGGGAAAATGAAGCATCCTGGAGCAAAACGTTAGCCCTCCTTGGGCTCCTCCATCATGCCACACAAGCCAATACTGCCCAGTCTGCCTCCCAAGACGTGCAATAGGCTGGATGACATCATGGTCATCAAGAGTGACGTCCTAGGCCTTCTAAGGCCAACGTTCCACTGAAAGAGGGTCAATCCCCCTGGGTCAAGCTCTGCCAAAGTGCTTCTGGTGGAACGTCCTCTTCTTCTCTGGTGCAAAGCCCCTGATCCATTCTCGTCCTGTCTCTGCCCCCTGATGGGGTCTCAGCATCCATCCGATGGGCTCTTCAGCCCCATGGAGGTCCAAGTTGATCATCTCCCCATGTGTACCGGTCCAAATGGTACCTGTCCGTCGGGCATGGTCTTGCACATCAAAAGCTACGCCCTCCATGGGCTCATCAGTCACATGGATCATAGCAATGTCAATCACATCTCATCATCAATATTATTAAACATGTGCATAAAATCCCTAATACATCAGTCAACAGCTCAAAGACGTTGCACAAGCCTACAATACAAGTCTGGAGGAAAGGACAAGGTGTCCTATTGGGCTAGTGTCCACTAGAAAAGGAAAGTTCCCGGAAGAGACCTCATCCAGGCCATGTAAGTGGGTGATGTGGTCAGGGTATGTCCAAGCATCTGGGTGCAATGAGGGTCAAGGATGCAAGAAAGGTTACCCGTGGGTGCCTTTGTAGAAGGCGAGTCATCCCTGTCCTGGATGCAATTTTTCCAAGCCCATTCTTGCCTTTTATTCTTATTCTTCTTTATTTTTATCTTGTATTGCTTTTCTTTTTGTTCAAGAGCTAATCAGGGGACACTGCTCTGGCGTGGTGACCAGTGGTGACAGCGTTACCCACAAGTACGTTCACAGAGATGAGAAGGTTGGCTCGTGATGAGACCCCTTTCCCTTGGCCATGCAACCAAGAGTCACTGCCCTGGCGTGGTAACTAGCTGGTGGCAATGTTATACTGCTAGGTACCCATGGACCTAATAGGTTGGCTCGTGATGAGACCCCCTATCCCCTAGTTAGGTCTTGTTTTACTACTTTTCCGGGTCCCTCTTATTTCTTGCTGAGAAGCCTTTTATTGCTTTCTCGGGGATCCTTGGGCGAAGCATCTCGAGGTTTTATTTTTAGGATTTTATCTTTTACCAGCTTGCTTTTACCTTCTGGGCCTTTAGCCCCTTCTTCCCACGAGATAAGGTGCAATCCTAAAAAATAGGTCAACCCAGTGCCTGGACAAGTGGAATGGGATAAGTGAGCGGGAAACAAGATGAAAATAGTGGTGTTGTGAAGGGAGCGGACGATGGCTTTTCAGAAATCCCCCCAGTGGCAAACCAAAAACCTACAGACACAGGCTTACTAGGGCACCCTGTCAATCTCCCCAAACATGGTCAAATGGGCAAGTGTAAGATCCAAGCAGTTGTTAGAAATAAAGGAATTAGATGCATACATTCAATGGTTTTGATGATCAAAGTGACACATACCATGATACCTGGACTAATTACCTCATGGAGCAAGAACCATCTCTGACACAGGACCAAGCCGATGGTGACGGATGTTGCTACTGCTGACAAGATAAAGGTGCTGGAAGAAAGAAAAGGTGGGCCCTCCAGGGCCATGCTAAAGTCAATCCTGCTCTCGGTACTCCATGTCTAGGACCTGTGGGCCTCGAGACATGATCTCCTAGTTATCCCTAAAAGTGGTGGATAACATGCACAAAGAATGTTCATTGGTCGATCTGCGTCCCCCCATGCTAGTGTATTCTCGTCTTCATCTTCAGGGCGTAAAACACTATCATATTTCCTTGACGAAGGTTGTAGAGATGATGTGGATGCAAAAAAATTTAGGTTCCTCTATCCATGTGGTATACCATTCAATGTTTTTCGCTCACCATATTGGCATGAAATGCTACAAGTCATCAATGGTGCCCCTAAAGGATACAGGAGCCCCGAGTATGACAATGCTAGAACCTTGGGACTTGACAGGGAAAGAGCCAAAATCCAAGGTGCTCTAGGAAAATTTACAAATGATGGGAACCGACATCGGGTACCAATTGTATCTGATGGTTGGAAAAATGTGAAAGGCCATTGATGAATATTCTTGGTGTGTTTGCTAGTGGTGTGGTCTTCCTTTCAACCCATGACTACTTAGATCGCTTCAAGATATGTATTAATATTGCAGATGCCTTGATTAAAACCATTCAATAGATTGGGCCCTAGAATGTCATTCAAGTCATCACCAATAATGTTGTTAATTGTAAGGCAACAAGAGCAATCATTGAGGATAAATACCCCAATATATTTTGGTCAGGATGGAGCCATTGTTTTAGAGCGCTTGGAAGAAGAACTTTTGGGTGATCATGATGGTGATCATATTCCTGGAGGAGACTTGCCACCCCCATCCACTATCAACGTTCCATATGCATCAATTTTTCCTTTATCTTCACAACGTCCATTGTCATGTGGGGGACATTCAACCGCTGGTTGTGTTCCACAAAAACTTCCAAGTTCCACCTACTCCTCTTCTACAAACTCAAAGAGCACGGGAAAAGAAACTAGAAGTTTCTCGTGGCAAGAGGAAAACTTAGAGCATAGTACTTAGTACTTGCTAATATATATTAGATCTCTTTTTATTTTTCCTTTTTATAAGTAGTCTCTAGAACTTAGTACTGTCTTGACTCTTTATTATGGCTTATTCCATAAACAATGAAGTTATGAACATTACATGACACTTTACCTTTGAAGTTTGAATTTTGAAATTTGAACTATTGACTGAATCTCACAACTCTTTGGTAATAAATATGATGCTCTAGAGTCAATTTCATTTTGTGGTTGATGTTGTCTATTACAATCTATTGATGACAAATGTTTATGATTGATGTTATATGTGTACTAAATGGTTGATTCTTTAATCATCATCTCTAATCAATTAGTTAAATGATCTTGTATCTATGTTTTCATGTTTTTTGCAATTGATTCACCATTTTGCATGTTTTTTTATATATATGCATCAAAATATATATTTTTTATGTATTATATAAAAAACGCTCCCGCTCGCGGAAAGTTTTGAAAATTGTCGCTCGCTCCCGCTCCCGCTTCCTCTCCCCACTCCCAACAGCCTTGGCTCGGGTGCATATCTCTTCTTGGAACTCCAAAGTATCTCAAGAAGAGTTGTTATTGTATCAGGTTCCATTGTATTTGCTTACTTGTTGTATCTCATGCTTTACACATCACATATATACACTTTCATTCTAAACTAGTTTTCCCCGGGGGGGTTAATCCAGGGTCATGTTGACCAAAAATACCTGTATTCAATTTTTATGTATGCTTAGCGTTTAAATCGGTTGTAGGAGCTTGTAAAGATCCTAGAGGAGTGCTATATGTTTTGAGGTTTGCATGTACTAACACTTGGTTACTAAAACTACTTGCAAGGGCACCTTAAAAGAGCATATAACCATCCGTTTGGGGGCAGAAAAGTACTTGACTGTTTGCTGTCCTAAAACAGCAGCAAAGGACAGCCTTGATGACATAACTTAGAGCCCAACAAGAGGTCATCTGACAGGCCTGTTGGGCACCCTCATAGCTCCTCAAAAATCTACACCACAAACTTCTATAAGTTCATTTATAGGTATTCCAACATTGTGCTCCCATTACATGCTATTAACAAGGGTAATGGGAAGATTCCTTTTCTGTGGGGCC
>SNQJ01S0028228.1:19856-81058 GCA_010110895.2 Picea sitchensis | reverse complement strand
TTGTTAAAGCGGTGGCACACTTTCGGACTTACATACTAAATTCTCATGTCATTGCGTATGTTCCATCCTCTCCTGTGAAGATGTTTTTAAATCAACAATTGAGAGAAGGAAAATGGGCAAACTAGCTGGCGAAGATTCAAGAATGTGATATTGAAATTAAACCTTTAAAGATAATTAAAGGACAAGGTTTATGTAAGATCATTGAAAATAGTGATTCTTTGGATGGAGTGATTTGAATATCAGTAGGAGAACCCATGGCATATTCATAGTGGTATAGAGATATTGTATCTACTTGAGATCTGGACAATTTCCAGTCACCATGAACCCTAAAGAGAGAAGAACATTGAAGATGAAGTCGAGTCAATATATGATGATTGATGAAATATTGATCAGGAGAAACTATGATGGTATACTGTTGAGGTGTGTTGATGAAAGGAAAGCTCAAGAATTGATGAAATAATTCCATGAAAGAATATGTGGTGGACATTTTGTGCCTTCCCCCACTGCCCATAAGATAATAAGAGTTGGTTTTTATTGGCCATCAATTTTTAAAGACTCATATGCTACCATAAGGAAATGTGTATCTTGCCAACAATTTTCAAGGAAAATGAAAAAATTTGCAATGCCATTACAACCTATATCTGTAGAACAACCATTTTCCCAATGGGGACTCGATGTCGTTGGACCAATAAATCAAAAGTCAACAAAAGGACATATATATATCCTCACTGCTACAAATTATTTTACAAAGTGGCTAGAAGCAGTGGCATTAAAAAGCGTTGATTCTGAAGAGTTAATTAATTTTCTCAAAGATAATATTTTGTCAAGGTTCGGTGTCCTAGAAAAATTCATCACTGATAATGGCCCGATTTTCATTGGCTCAAAATTTACAGAATTTTGTGGAGAATATGGGATTGTTATGGGGTAGTCATCAGATTATTATCCACAAGGGAATGGTATTGGAGAATCCAGTAATAAGACACTTATTCAGATATTGAAGAAAACTATTGACAAGTTACAAAGGAATTAGCATTTGAAGATAACTAATGCATTGTGGGCGAGCATAATGACTTTGAAAGATAGCACTGGGATGTCTCTGTATACATTGTTTTATGGGAAAGAAACAAAAATGTCAATTAGCCTCGAGCTAAATTCCTTGACTTTTGTAGTTAATACAGAGGATGCAGAAGCTAGTTCACCTATGCAAAAGAGAGTGAACTAGTTATTTAAATTGGAGGAAGAACAAAGTAAAGCCTTGAATTGAACTTCTCAGAGGCAACAAAGTATCAAAATATATTTTGATCAGAATGCAACCATAAAGAATTTTCAAAAGGGCGAACTAGTGTTACTCTGGAATAAAGCTAAGGAGAAACCATCAATGCACACAAAATTCGAAGCACTTTGGATTGGACCATACATCATTGAAAAGATCATGGGTTTTAATTCTTATATGCTCAAAGATATGAAGGGTAAAATGTTAATGATGTTTGTTAATAGGAAACATTTGAAAGGTTTCTTCACTTGAAATTTTCTCATTTCCTTGTACATAATTTTTCTTTTACTTAGTTTGTATATCCTTACCTTTTGACTCCATAGTTCAATGGATGGAAGCACCTGGTCATGAAGATTTTGGATTCTTAACAACCCACAGGGGGTTATCATCCTACAGTTGGAGCTAGTTGTTGAGATCATTTCCCATTTCCGAGTTTTCCTTCCCCGTTCTATTTTCCCAACTTCTTTTTCCATTTCTTTTCCCTCTTCTACACCTCCCCTTGTTTCCCTCTTTCTTATATCCTTTCTTCTCTCCCTTTATAGTTACCATACTTAATCATATTTCAGTAATCAGCAGGTTCACGGGTTTTTCAGTTTTGCGTACCTTCATATCCATCCACTTTCCCATTTCATAAGTCTGTTGCTACACTACACTTAGTCATTTTTTCAACTCCGCGGGTTCGTGGGTTCAAGACCTCATCCTCCAAGTTCTGTGATCTCCACTTTACACCCAAAGTTTTGTGATCTACAGTTTGACCATCATATTTTTTCATGGGTGTTGAGCCCCTAAAGTATTTTATCCCTTCTGCATACAAGTCTGACCGACCACCTTTCCACACTTAACATATTTTTTATCATCCATAACCATGGGTTTGCGGGTTCCCAGGTTGGCAGGTTCATGAAAAGCTCCATATTTCAAACTCGCTCTCATCCGCCCTCGCTATTCTCTTGTTTTTCCCAATATGCATCAAGTGTTGTTTAATGCTAAAAATTGTTGTGTAGGCTCCGAAAAGATCGTCATTAATGGAGAAAGGATCGAAGAAATTACTCATTAAATTGCATTAAATATCCATTTGCCAAGGAATTAAATTACCATCATCTCTCCGAAAATATTTATTTGAGGTTATTATCTAGCTGAAGAAATACTCCCATCAACTTATGGTAGCATCATCTGGATAGAAATTTTGTGGTGATACTTTAAATATCTTTGGCCACGAAGACCAGAAATTCTAGTGGTCAAGAGCATATTCATATTATTCCTCTCCTCCTGCATAGAAAGACATAATTTGGGCATCTGGAATCGTTCACGTTGAGTTTGTTCCTGGGTTTTTTTACTATAAGGAACTTATTGCATGGTGTGTGGAGAAGTACGTTCCAATACAGATAATTATACAACTCCAAGATCATTCTTCGATTTCACTTTCACCGCAATTTTTCCGTAAGATGTTGAAGCTCCCAGAGTCGACGCCAACTTTCAAAGGAGAAGACTGCAGAGATTTTTTGAAGAAACATAACAATGGGCTTGACCTCCTTCCTAAATATTTGGAGAATCCCGCATCTATTCCAGAATACATAACCAAAATCCAGGTCGAGTCTTTCAAAAACCCCTATCGATGTGGTTGTTTACCAGGTTGACAGGTCAAGAAAGCATTGCTACTATCTCTCGCATGATTTTATATATTCTATATTTTACAGTGAAAGAACAGGCCATCTTTGACTGGGGAAAACTGATTTCTATTGAAATCTCGTCTCATTTATCACAGTATAAAAAGGACAAAAAAGTCTTTATGGTTTCTTATCTGATATTCGTTATTGTATATTGTTGTCAATTTCCAAACTTGACCATAAGTAAGAGGGTGAATCGTGAAATATATCTAGTTACCTTCTGGTATTAGGGACTATGGAGACATAAGACCCCTCTGTATTTTTATAAAGTTTATAATGATTTTGTCTCAGTCTTCAAAAGGTTGTTTTTGGGAGAAAATACTTCAATGATATCTAACCAAGCTAACATATTCTTAGAGAAAAAAGGAATTATAGAACAAATGGATAATCACAGTGTCATAAGGATATTTTGTTCCAAAGAAAATCCTTATTTTCTCCTATATCATGTATCTGACAAATTATTCATTACAGAGGTGGCAAGGCAATACAACTTCTGGCTACATTTTTTCCATGAAAAAAGGAAAAAGAAATTTATCCCCTTGCCATGGAAGATTGGAGATTTCATGTTCGGGAACATAAATAAAATTGATGAGTTTGCAAATCATTTCAACAATGTGAATTTAAAGTATGTTGAAAAGATAAAGGGATTTGATCCTAACAAAATCTTTGTAGAACATATGCTTTCAGTGGGATTCAGTAACTCGTTCATCCAGACTATCTTGAACGAAGAAGAAGAAGGTAACAACCAAAGTATTCTTGTACGTGATGCTAGTGACCTAGAAACATTACTCAATACTAATGATTTTTATAAGAAAAAGAGAAAGGGTCCCAGTGAAAGAAGCACTTGATCTCTAGTTGTTACTCCCAAGAATACCACATCTCGGAGCAATGCTCCAACGACTCACCTAGTTAAAAAGGTTTTCAATAGTAGTTCAAGTGGAGGGGGACAGAAGAATCCTCCCCTTGAGAAAATCGATATTCCACATAAGATCCCTGTGAGAAAGAAAAGGAAGAATTTAGTGCAAGAGGAAGAGGATAATATTATAGAAAACGACATCCAAAGCTTTTCTCTGGAGGACATGGAGCTAGAGGTAGATATTGAGAAAATATTTCCCGCAATTGAACAACGAGAAAATTTGGCTCTACAAAATTATTTATTGGAAGTCGTTGCAAATGCGACCTTTAGTGAAGAGGAATCTTTCACTTTTCAAAGTGTTGTTTTTTATAAGGAGTCTAAAAATTTGATTGTAAAAAGAAGTGACCAGAAGAATAAAAGGGAAAGTCTCGCTCAGAGGCCGACTTAAAGGACATGCGGTCGTCACAAATTTCTTAACTCCACAGGGCATGTTGGCACATGGGCAGACCTAGGGTTCAACGCTACAACAACGCACCAACAAAACCCTAACTATCGACCCTTTTGGCAACACCTGCGAAGCAGATGAAGTCTCACCCGAGGTAGAGGCATGGGTGGTTGGAGGACTCAAGTGTCTGCAACCTAGCTGGGACACAGATCTATGATTACAATACTTAATAGAGCACTTAGAAGTTAACATTCATTATCATTTAACCCTTATTCACATTGCAGGTAAAACCCTAATTACAGAACAACGTAGTATTCAACAAGATCTAACACATCCAAGCACTTAGCACATAGAAATAGAGCAGATCTAGCATTCATTCACATTACTAATCACTAAGCTACTATATCAGATGCATCTAACATACATAAAGATGACAACACTAAGCATAAATCACATCAATCACACAAAGAAACCATAACATAGGATATACATGGTTCACCCCCAGTGTGGGGCTACGTACACCAACTCTTCTTCTTCTTTATTATCTTCTTTCGATGCACAAAGCCACAAATCTAACTCTGCATAGGATAGGATATTTGTGTGCACCTCGCCAGATCCTCCTTCCCCGAGTTAGGTCACATCACAAATCCCTCTTACAATCACTTGCACTTAGCTCTGCAGGTCTTAACACATAGTATGCACAGGTCTTAACACATAGTATGCACAAAGCCTCTAGCTCTGCACTAAGTCAATTCTACTAGGTCTCTCCACGCATATCCTCTTCTTACATCGCCTAGATATCTATTTATACATTACAAATGGGGCCTAAACATGGGTAAACCCATGGGTCGACATCCCATACCCGTTACATAAATCCTAAACCCAAAAAGCTCACAAAAGGGAGCGAGATCCCGCGATCTCTGCTTCACCTGGCGCTCCATCTTCAATCGGTCTATCTAAGTCCCCAAAATTGGTCAAACATGACCAACGTTTCCACAAAACCTGTTCAAGGGTCAACAAGCCCCCAACACTCACATGTGACTCGTCCTGAGTCACTCTGATCTAGGTAACTCTTCCTCGAAGACCTCGAGCTTGGTCCAAGCTGCCTCAACCTACTAATTCACTAGAGCCTCCTGCTCGGTGAAATCTTGAATAAATTTCTCAGTCATCGGTCCTTCCAAGTGTTGTTATACCATGGTGACTACTTGTTTTAGCTATGCACCTTATCCTTCAATCTCCTCAAAAAGTGTGCAAGACTCATCCTGTATTGGCTGGAGCCTCTGGGTCACTTCCATGACTTTACTCTGGATGGAATGGACCTGTTGTTGAACGGTGCGTTGTTCATGTGACCTATTCATCCTCTCGACTGGTGACAGTGGCTTCAACTGTGCTTGCACTGTTGCTTCCTGTTTCTTTGCCTCCTGGAGTTGTGACTCTGATGTCCTTAGTTTAGGGTCCTCTACAAGGCGCTCGTATGTCTGTGCACTTTGATTGCCAAGTTGCTTGCATTCCAAGGCCAATGCCTTGATTCTTTCGACTGCGCTCCTAGCAGTTTCCTCCCTCTGATCTTGCACTTCCTGTAGAGTGCTTTGCACATCTTGTAGTTCCAGTTCTGTTATTCGTACTTGGAGCTGCTGAATGGATTCAGTGAGCTTCCCTACTTGGCTCTCCATTGTGTCTTCTTCTATCTGTGTGAGGCCCGTCATAGAGAGAAGTGCGTTGGTGACTGCTTCTTTAACTCCCATCTACTCCGCGAGCAACTGTTCTTTCTTTGAGGTCGACAACAAACCCCGTGACCTATGTTGGTCTATTCTTCCTGAAAAGCTTACCAACGATCAACTGGAAAGCTAGGTGCACTATGCCATTCTGGATGGAGGCTACCTCATATCCCCGCTTCCCATTCTCTGCATCGCCATAGGTGTCTTTTATTTTCTGTGCCAGGGCGCGATCTGCAGCCTTCCCTGGGTAAACGTCCTCTGGGTCTGGTCCTTGCATTCTCAATCTGGTGATCTGGTGGATCAGCGTCAGATCTACTGTGATGTGCCTATCCAACCATAAGTAACCACCATGGAATCATGACAGAAGGAGTTTAATGCACGCGTTAACCTCCTGATGTTTTCCGAAGTGTGGTAACTTCATTACATTGAGGATGGTCGATTTTGCAATGTCCATGGTCACGACTGGGGGATTATATTCAAGTTCTTCCCCATTGTCTTGGTCAAATACTTGTGTGGTGCGAAAATTCCATAGTTTTTGCGATCTCCCAAATTGAAGTCACTGATCTTAAGCGTCAAAATCCTCTCCAACTATAGTCCTACTGCGCGTATCCCATTCAGGAGGTACGCGGTGATCACTGTGTAGTCAAACTCCCTCGGGGCGCTGTCACGACTCACCATGCCATCCAGAGGCGGGATGTAGTCGGGCAGGATTGATGGGATGAGCTTCGCATTCGCCAAGTCATCACGATGTTTGGTTCATTTCTCTGTCGTAGTTCGGGAGGGCACAGATCGACGTGTAGTCGATGGGGATGCTTGCACTCCTCTTGTCGACAAAGCTTGTGCTCCTGCTTGACATGACCTTCTCAACCATGAGGTCTATGAGAATCTCTTCGACGGATTTCTCTATTGTGCTAAAGTCACCTGACATACACGCTCGAGATCTGATATCTCAGATCGGTGAACAAATAATCAAGGTAGCAGAATCAATGGCGAGGTCTCAATAATAACTGTGCGGTAATAGTCAGCTCTTTGTGGGTTTGAATAATCATAATTGGCAAAAGTGTCCATGATAAGACATTCAACGGGTTAAATAGCTAACATCGTAACAAACTCCTCCAATGGGCAGGAATGCCTCAATCAATACAATTCCATCTGTTATGGTGTGGTCCCAATGGTCCAATGGAGAACGTTCAGAAAATAACTGTGTTTCTAGTAATTCTGACGCATCGTTCTAACGATCGGGATGCCTGCAACGGTCATATCGCTCTGCCATGGTGAAGTGTTAATCTGCGTTGATCTGCTATTCCGACGAGGTTCAAGTTCTACAAGCCTTCCTTCTCTTAAGTCCTCTCTCAGACCTCTTGCAATTTTTCTATCTTTTCCTTCTTCTTACTGAGTTTTCTAGCTTTCTTTCTAGTGATCTGCGTCCCTGGATTACTCTTTCCATTCTTGTTCTTATCTCCTCTTGGCATAGTAACTTCGCACTGTTGAGGGTCTTTCATAGGGTTCAAGGGTAATACTTCTTCTCTTACTGTTTCTGGAGTAGATACTCTAGTCTCCTGTATGGACAAGTTCTCTAAGTCTTCTTGCGTTATTTCAACTTCGATGGCTAGGTCTCTAGCCCTCAATTGCTTCGACTTGTCCTCATGTTATTATAGTAAGCGCATTATTCTCCTAGCCATGAAATCCCTTAATTATTTCTTTTTATGTACTAGAGCTTACTCTTTTTCTCTCCTGAGACTCTGATCTCTCTCGATCCAAGTCTTTCCTAACAAAAGTGCAAAGGGAGCGTTGTTCTCAGCAAACTGAATGACCTCGAATTCTTCTTCTATCGATGTTCCATGAGCAATCATAGGTACATGGGCAAGTCTTCCACATAGATTTATCATCTTTCCTTTAAACAATCCTATTCCTCCCAGTGAAGGAACCATAGCAGGTTTTTCTAAGATTTCCCAAGTACTTTATAACATAATGTTCACCTGTGTTTCTGCATCCAATACACAATCTATGTCGAAGTCTCCTATTCTTGCTTCTATGCACTCTTTCTCTTTTAAGACCTATGATAAACTGGTATCTCTATGATCATTCAGTGTTTCTTTCATCTACAATAATATAGCCTCTAATTCTTTCTGGTTCTTTAGTATATTCTTAGTCTCTTGACCTTCCTCAGGATTTTCTTGTCTCGTGTTCATCTTCTCAACTTTAGCAATCATTCTAGGGCAATCCAAAACTTCATGTACCATAGCTTTACAACAAAGGCAAATAGGACCTCTACCAGGGAATTCCTTAGCAAAATGTCCTGGTCTTCTACAACTATAACAAAGAGTCAATCCTCTCTTTCTCTTAAACGATCCCCAACCTTTCATGTACTGCGCTCTGGGATCACAGTGATGGATATGCAAAAAATTCTTTCTAGGATCCTTTTTTCTTCAGATCTGATTCCCTTCTTAGCACAGAGCTTCACAATTCAAGTAGAGTACTGTGCACTACAACAAAAAATCTATGCACAGAGATTTCTTCTTTTCCTCAATTCCCAACAATCACAGTTTCAGGTCCCAGCAATGGAACCATTTGTTGGCACATGGGAAGACCTAGGGTTCAACGTTACAACAATGCACCAACAAAACCCTAACTATCGGCCCTTTTAGCAACACCTGCGAAGCAGATGAAGTCTCACCTGAGGTAGAGTCAGGGGTGGTTGCAGGACTCAAGTGTCTGCAACCTAGCTGGGACAGAGATCTGTGATTACAATACTTAACAGAGCACTTAGTAGTTAACATTCTTTAGCATTTAACCCTTATTCACATCACAGGTAAAACCCTAATTACAGAACAACGCAATATTCAACAAGATCTAACACATCCAAGCACTTAACACATAGAAATAGAGAATATCTAGCATTCATTCACATTACTAAGCACTAAGCTACTATATCAAATGCATCTAACATACATAAAGATGACAACACTAAGCATAAATCACATCAATCACACAAAGCAACCATAACACATGATATACGTGGTTCACCCCCAGCGTGGGGCTATGTCCACCAACTCTTCTTCTTCTTTATTATCTTCTTTCAATGCACAAAGCCACAAAGACAAATCTGCATAGGGCAGGAGATATGTGCGCACCTCACCAGATCCTCCTTCCCCGAGTTATGTCACAGCACAAATCCCTCTTACAATCACTTGCACTTAGCTCTACAAGTCTTAACACATAGTATGCACAAAGCCTCTAGCTCAGCACTAAGCTGATTCTACTAGGTATCTCCACTCATATCCTCTTCTTACATCGCCTAGATATCTATTTATACATTACAAATGGGGCCTAAACATGGGTAAACCCATGGGACGACATCCCATACTCGTTACATAAATCCTAAACTCAAAAATCTCACAAAAGGGGGTGAGATCCCGCGATCTCTGCTTCACCTGGCGCTCCGTCTTCGACCAGCCTGTCGAAGTCCCCAAAATTGGTCAAACATGACCAATGTTTCCACAAAACCTGGTCAAGGGCCAACAGGGCAACCGAGGATTCTCTTGACGATTTTATTGATGGTCTGGAAGCTGAAAATGCTAAGTTAAAAGAAAGGATCAGAGAATTGGAAAATTCCTTAATGCCTCTTCCAATCTTGGCAATTCCTTTGTCAATGGTTAAACCCCCCACCATTAAGTTAAAAGGATCTTATAGTTTACTCACTGCAGTCTGAAGTTATGTAGAGAAAAACATTAAAAAGAGAATGTCACTGATAACAGAAGCATGGGAGGTATCAAAAAATATTGTTTCTTTTGACTCAAGAGCACATGTTTTTCATGAGTATCTGCAGGTTGATTTAAAGAATGAAGAAGGTTTCTACGTTGATGTTGTCTTTCCATTTGGAATAAAAGTCTCAAATATGACAAAATTGAAAATAAGAGAAGAGGATCTCCCTTCCCCAAGTCAAATTAAACATCTAAATCCATGTTGGAAATAAAAGATAGAAAATTTGAATAACATTGTCCAAGCATGCAATGAAGCCATAGTAAAAAGAGAATAATTGTTCAAAAGACTCACGAAGATAGACCTAGCAGGGAGCACTGATGAGGTACAAGACCCTAAGTTAATTCTCAATTCTATGTTTATGACAAAGTAACAATTTGATGAACAAGTTGAGATATTAAAAGGGTTATCAGCTAAGAAATTTTATGACATAATTGAATATAATGAAGAATAAATAGATAATTCGTTGGTTGATTATTCTGTAAAAAATCAAGATATTGAGGAGACAATACATGGCATTTCTCATGACTTAAGAGAGTTGGAAGGTAAATTATTCAATATTAAAATCAGGCATGAAATAAATGTTCCACCAATGAAAAACTACATTAAAGATTGGTTTAAAAAGGAAATTGACAAATTAACTAAAGAAGGCCAAGAAGCAGCAGTTGAGATGGTTCATATAATCGTCAATGAGGACAATAAAAGGACAACAACAAGAAAGTGAACGAGGGAGAGACCATCATAGTAAGTTTATGTTGATCACGTCTTTCTTTCTTTATCAGTGTTTCGTCCAGTTACTCTGCTTCTTTGACTAGAAAGGTTTAACCGAAATATAATAACTATTTCCTGTCTTCTTTCCAGGTATTTCTACTCTGTCATCACCCACCATCTTCCTTCCACGGATTACTTCTTGTTTATATTTTCTTTATGGTTCATAGGAGACCCAATCCCAGTCCTAAGGACAAATGCATTTAAATTTCAAAGCTTTGTAACAGACTCTATATTTTAAAATATTTGAGATTGATCTATCATTTTATTTATTTGAGCTCCACATGTGTTTACTCTATTAAAGTTCTCTTATGCTTGCAGACCATCTTCTTTTATTTTATGTGATAAAAAATATTTAGTTTAACTATGATGGATGTGAGGAAATTTTGCTTATCTTTTTCAAATATGTGATGTGTGACGTTCTTGGTCATCTCTCAAGAACTCTCTTTAAAAACAATTTTATTTTATTTTATTGCAACCTTTATATTTCTTTGAATATCACGGCGGACTTTCTCAGAGTCCTATATTATTTTGAAAATCTAGAATTCTAAGAAAATCTTGAAACAAAGAGGAGTACCACCTCTATAAAAATGCAGGGGGATTTGTATCCCCATGAGGTTGTCGTTTCGGTCCTAACGGATTCGAGCGTCAACAGGGACCTAACCTCCCTAACCCCTCATGTAGGTAGAATAATATATTTTCCATGTAATAAAGGTTGGCATTAGCTAACAAGGCCTATTTAATAAATGTGAACAAGTCAATGTAAGAAGTCCTAATAGAATTTTTCGCTTCTAGAAAGATCTTCCTCTAGAATGTTCTTTAGAAGATATAATTAGTATAACTAAGAGTAGGAGGAATGATAAATATTTGTCTTGAGAATTATTGTAATAGAGTGTTGCTCTGCAAGAGGTTTTCCCCTCGAAGAGGAAAGTGAACATTGCTTTCTATCAATAAAGGTATCATTTTTTGTTGTGGTTCTCTACATTTTGTTGATCCGCTGATGTTTTCTGCAATATTTTTGTTTTCTTCTTAATATAATAGATCTGGTACCTAACACTATACCAAGATACTTCTAACTCGTAAATGTCATTCCCATCAACTCAACATGGTCATCCTACTTCTCACTCATTACACATAGTTAAAAATTGGGTTACATACGTGAACACATAATAATTCCATACATACCTAGTCGAGTTTGAGTAGGATACAAACTTACTATTTATGCACATTCAACCTCGTATTATCATATAAGTTCCATTGTGTTATGATGACTACCCAAATTATTTTGTTCTAATTATTCCATCATGACAATACCAAATTATTCCATCATGTTCTAAGATAGGGTACTACTTTATGTTATTTCCTCATATGTGATTTAAGTGTCATTTATTTATTCAATGCAATTTAAGTTCCATGTTTTGACCAACTTTTTTCTTCCTTAGCTTAAGTATAATCCATTTCTAATTGATAGGTTTATCTCTACATGAGAAAACAACATGGTGCTTCAAAACAATCTAGCTTTTTGTCCTTCAACCATATTGATTTCTCAATATCATCTAATGATCATTATTTTTCAAAGGCAATATTTCAACCAATCCTATGGGCCCCTTGCATTACTATCATATGTGTTGGGTCATGCTCACTATATGGAACATACGAAGGCCAATATGAATCGTATATGAAATTCTAGGGGACAACTATTGTCATTTATACCCAAGCATGCTCAATCATGCCGTATGCATACTTCTTTTCTTACAACATGCAACCTTGTCATTCATTCGTGGAATTCCAAACACAAACTTTGGACCTTCTTAATTTGTATTCCAATGTTATTTTATTCCGTTATCTCCTGGGAGTATTTCACTATTACTCTTTTTCCATTTTGCTTATTTATATCATCCTTCTAAGTTGGTTATGGTTACAAGAACTACAAGAACTTATCGTTATTAGAAAATTTGCAAGTTCACCATTTTCCTTTCCTTGACAAAGTAACTTCATGGAAATGTTTTATAAGTTAAGTATAAATTGCTAACGCTTGGAGATCAATGTTTTAGAACCTTTCTACTTTTAAAATATTTGTCTCTCTATAATTACATTTCCACCTTCTCATGTGAACAATAGGTTAACTATCCTTCTAGGTGTAATTGGATATTATCTTTAAAATAGACACACATTGTCTCACATTTTGACATCATTTGAGGTGTACTATTGAGGAATTGTACCATTCTGCACCCAAAATGATGAATTATATTTTCCTCATATCTTGCGTGGATAGCTAATGCCTTCACTTCCTCAAGTTACATAGGTCGCATTAGTGATTTAAGTGATTGTATAATAATTCACACATGACAACCTCTTCTTAATGTCCATAGCCAAGTTCCTAAGCCCATAATATCAGGCACACGGGAAACATATAAGACACATTTTGAGTCTTCTCTCACACACACGAGTACATGTTATCAACATAATTCCATTACCATATTACATTAATTAGAAAAAGGACCATAAAAAAATAACCATTAGTGCACCTAAAAAAAATCTAGACCATGATGGCACTATTTGTTTTGAGTTGATTAGTTTGTTGTATTATTGTTCTTATTCTCTTTGAGAGGCAACATCCTTAAAGAAAGGTTGACCAAATAACCATTCATTATGAATTAAGTTACTTGCAACTCAACAATTATCATGTATCCATCTTATATCTTTTTCAATCATTCATATCAACACTAAATTTCTAATTGCATGGAGTGGGTAATTGGTGCCATATTTATGGCTTTGGGTAACTTTCTAGATTGTTGGCACATCACATTATGACAAATGAAACTTTTCTTTTGTCATTGTCTCAATTATTGTATTGTCAAATGGAACAAAATGTATATACAATGGGATGAAGAGCATTGAATGAAGTGTAACAATTTTAAAACCCCCGTGTATGAATGAACGTAATAATATGGTCAACAAAGTGAAGCCCCCGTGAAATGGTTTCAAAGAAAACATTGTAATTCAGTTTTCAAAAATAATATGTATGTAATTTTGATTTCGGTTCCGATTGCATTTCAATATTTATAAATAAGATTACCAAAATTTTAGTAAAAACAAGGACCTCCTAAATTTAAGGACTCCCTTCAATTTTATATTAGAGTCCAAACTATCAAAGATTGTCATGAAAAGTCACAAAAGTTCAACTAGATTTTGAAGGCAAACATGTCCTCCATAATTGAAGGAATTTTATCAATTCATACAAAATATTTAAGATTCAAACAAAATACCTTTAAAGGAAGAAACACTTTCTTGTTGGAAAAAAACTTTACAGAAAAATGAGGCATTTAAAAATAAACATTCATCTTTTCCAATTATTTGAAAAAATATTTGATTAATTAGATAACAAGAAAAATAGTTGCAAAGCACCCTGTCCCTTCCTCATTGAACAATATAATAATATAAAGCAAAGGAAAAATCTAAACTTGAGCCGAAGGTGGGCCGCTCACAAAGTGGCAAGAGTCTGATTTGGACATGAATTCAAAGCTGGGGAAAAGGCAGGATTATAATCGGTGGTGATGGCCCTCCCCACCTTGTGAGTTAATCCTTGCAAATTGTTATTTCTACTAAATGAGCATGCATCCCCGCCCTGTTGGTAATTCTTTATATAGGGAGTTTAATAGAAGCAAGTCAGAGAAGCAAGCTTACATGGTGGAAAATAGAGATAGACTAGAGTTCCAATCATTAAAGAGAACCACTCGATTAAATCTTTTTTCTTTTTATATTACCTGTTGGTGGTTAGTCAAGTATTGTTCCCCATGCAAATCAAGGGTTTATCTTCTCTAAAAAAACATGTGGGTAAAAATCCATTCTATGTGGAGTAGTATGCGGTGGGTGCAGGTAATCTGTCGAATGTTGGTATTTAAGCAAATCTAGACCTAGTCAGTATGATGTAAAATATGTTTTTAATGCTTTTTATGCAAAAGTCTGTCAAAATTTGGTGTACATCTTAGACGTATCTTATATCATTCTTAGGCCTTGGTGTATTTTGTGTTATATATGCATAACCCATGCTACTGAAGAATCTATTCGGCTTCATTTTTAATGAGAATGCTGGAAGAAATTACACGGAAACGATGATTGACATTACACATTATGGGATTTGTATAGTAATTTGTGGGCATGTATTGATTTTTTTTCTTTTGTTTTCTATTTGGATGGATGGAATATGGATTACGTTATAAAATTAGGAAGTGGAATTATAACAGATGCTTTCGATTCCAATCACAACCAACCTAGAATAGTAGTATTTTGANATTTGTGGGCATGTATTGATTTTTTTTCTTTTGTTTTCTATTTGGATGGATGGAATATGGATTACGTTATAAAATTAGGAAGTGGAATTATAACAGATGCTTTCGATTCCAATCACAACCAACCTAGAATAGTAGTATTTTGACTTGTATAGTATCAGCTTCATGCACCTTTCGTATTATAAAGGTTTCATTGATAGGATAACAATTAATTATTACATTGATTGATAGGATAACAATTAATTATTACATTGATTGAATGATCATTATGGAAGTGAGAAGGAGTGTCATGGGATTAATAAATAATAATGGTTTTCATTAGAGTGTATTGTATGACATTGTAAAAAGTATTTTAAAAACATTAGGAGGGTGGAAGTTCAAGAACCTATGTTATGCCAACCTTACATGTTTTATCACCATAATTATTAATGCCACATCACCCTTGCATGTTTGAGTTGGTGGTTATGTTCATTGTGTAAGGTTTGGAGGATCATGTTGTTGGCTTGATCTCGACCATTCCCTGCATTATATTTGTAAAGCTATAGCGTTCAGTGGAGGTTGAGCTCAGGGAAATGAACCCCACCTTGAACATGATGATGGAGGTTTTGGTAGAAATGAAGCTTTGGTCCCTAGTTCCACCTACTGTGATGATTTGTTTCTTGTGGTTGTGAACACAATGGAAACACCATCCACTTAGTTGGCAACAATGGCAAGTTAGCCTCTTTTCACTCCATCTCAATGGCAGGAGCTAGAACACCAAGCATTGATCTTCAAGTTGTTGATGAATGCAGCTATGGGAGACATCCTCCAGCTTACAAACCTGTGAGATGTGGAACATAGCAGCTATGTGAGTCTTTCTCTCAGCTTACAAACCCGAGAGAAAGCCCCTAAGAAGGGTTTGTGGTTCCTGCCTGAGACAGAGCTAGGAACGTAGAGATGACCTCCTCCATGAAGAGAGTGAGAAGAAATCCAAATGATTATCTGGTGGAAAGCGATCTGTTGAGTTAGGACGTGCCTATGGCTGAGCACAAGGTGAACGTGTGAAACCCCAAAAGTGTGAATATAAATAAAGATGATGTGACAGCCTCCTCTGAGCAGCAGAGTTGACAAGAAGACTCTAGATGATTCTCCTGTCGGTGGTAGTGGGAAAGAAGATCTGTAGAGTGGATGTGCTTGTGGACGAGCACAGGTGAACGTGTGAAGACATGGTTCTTCTGTGTAATGCAGTGAATCAGAGCTATGACATATCTATGGATGTGCCCCTAGTGGATGACCACTAGTGGGTGTATCAGATCCTTTGTTATATATTGTTCAAGAGTCAGACCTACCTGTAACCCTAATTGTTATGTAAAGGGTACAAGTCGTCCCCACCTTAATATGTTTAATAATAAATGCAAAAGATAATTAATATTAATATTAATAATAATAATAATAATAATAATAATAATAAATATTATGTCTTAGAGAGGTCGGCCTTGTTGTGCCAATAGACACTTCAGTTGATAGGACAAGTCTAATATAAGTAAAGGGAAATCTCTCTTTGTANGCTATCCTTGGGGATTGATGCGCTACTCTTTGTTTAGCTATCTAGCCTAGGGTTTGCTTCCGTAGGAATTCTCAGTCAAGGTTAAGGTGCTCGGAGGGAGGCTTCGGCCTATGTTTGGGTGACGAAGGTATCGTCAATGGTAAAACGAGCACACCATCTTCTATATTCTAACACTTACCTCCCTAAAGAGAAAGAACCATCCAATTGTGGTGACATTGGGTGGGATTGGTTCCTGTTACGCTAGTTTTACCTTGAAAACTCAAGCCTTTTATCCTTGCTACAAACTGTGCGATAACAATGCATTCTCACTCTCAACCTTTGGTCTTTTGGATTTGTTTTGTGTTGCCTCCTCCCCCCTTTAGTATTTGAGTTTCTCTTCGGGTGGCATGCTCACACAAGATTTGACTCCTATACTCTTACCTTCATCCTAGTACATAGTCCCACACATATGCTTTCTCACACGGGCATAGGAACCTATGTATTTTGTATGACAATGGTGACACGTAAATTTGGTGGTTCCACCCTCTTTACCTCCCCCAAGCCTTGTGACATACTTCTACAGAGGTGTGTACTTCTCTTTGGATTTTTGGGGATTATGATCATCACTATCATTTTCATTGTCTTCATCCCCTTCCATTCCTTCCTCTTCTCCTTGGTCTGTGTTGTCCACTTCTATTTCTTCGTCACTATCATGGTTATTTCGACGTGAACTTCCCCCCACCACCATCAAAATAAAAAAATGGAACCAAAATGACATACCACATTGACATCATCATCTTGATTGTTGAACCTTGATAATAACTTGTTACCTGCAATAGAATGATGGAGGAGAAATGGAAATGAGTAGGAGAAGAAAACATTCAAATATTCAACAAAGCATAATATACTAGTTTACAACAAATGGATTTGATTTATTTTTAAACAAGAAACAAGAACGGGCTAAGAGCCTACCTCTTTAGCTCTCCAATGGTGGTTGAATATGACTATGGTAGCCTTCAATCTCTCTTCTAAGCTCTCACAAATGGAAGCCTTCAATCTTTCTTCCAAGCTCTCCAATCTCCTTATGGAAGCCTTCAATATTCCTTCCAAGTTCTCCAATCCCTTCCAAGCTCTCAAATCTCCCTTCATTTCAATCTTCCCTCAATCCCATCAAGAACTAGCGAGAACCCTCTCAAAACCCTCCTAGCAAAGATGAGTGAAATGAGAAATAGAATGAGATAAAAATGGAGTGAGTTAGTGTTTTAATCCCTTAGAAACCCTAGCCATACCTTTTCCTCTCTTATGGAACCTTGTCTTGGCTCCCACTCACTCCCAAAACAAAAAACAAATACCCTTTCTTGCCTCACATGCGTGGATTGAAGGGGAGTTCTTAGGGAGCGTTTTTTTAATGGAGGGAGCGCTCAGGGAGCGAAAGCTCCCTACTCAGGAAGCGAAAGCTCCCTGGGCAGGGAGCGAAACGATCCCTGGGTCAGGGAGCACGATTCCTAAACTCTCCCTTTAAGAACGCGCTTCGGGAGCAGGGGCGAGAGAGGGGACTATGCTACCTTGCAACATAGGCCCAAGCAAAGTATGCCCTCTTCCTTTGTTGCCAATCTCACTGAAACAATGTGCTCTTGACCATCTGACCTTAGATGAAGAATCCCTTCCATACAAACAAGTTGTTGTGTGCTACCTCCATGCTGAATCTGACAGATCTGCAATCGTCCAAGTATAGCTAGTGCTTACTAAGTGTGTGCCCTCCTCCAAACAAGAACAACCACCACAAATAAACAAGGGTCTAAGCCTCCATGAGTCCTCCATGAAAGGAGGTGCCCAAACTTCCCTCAACCATAACCTCCATCCTCATCTCAATGCTCTCTTAAACTCTCCAAGTGAACAAATGAGTGAATGAGCCTCCTTGGGCCTTATGCGCCCCTCTTGAACCATCCATAAGGAAACCTAGGAATGGATGGCTAGGATCACCCCAAGCCATCTCTAATCCATGGTTGATATCTCTCCAAAAGAATCTCAACTCAAAACCCACTTTGGGTTAAGTTTCCTAAGTTCACTTTATGTCCCTTCATTCACCCACCTAGTGAATAAAATGTCACTTTTGCCTTAAGTGACAAAATTCCAAATTTTTGACTCAAAAGTATTTTCCTCTTGTGGTTAGAGACCCAAAACCACAAGGGGACCACTTCCCAAGGTACATCAAAACTCAACACTCCCTCTTACCGAGGAAAGTGTTTCTCACCAAGCCCATTTGTCTCTGAAGTAGACATGTTTTCCCCTTGGCAGGGCCTTGGTGAGAATGTCTGCAACCTGCTCATCAGTCAGAATGTACTGAAGCTGTACTGCCCCTCGCTGAACCCAATCTATGATGAAGTGGTCTTTGATCTCTATATGCTTTGACCTGTCAGGGAACACTGGATTCTCAGAGAGTTTGATACAACTTTGATTATCGCAGTGAATGACAGTCGGAGGCAAATCCTGACCAAATAATCCTACCACCAACTTGCGAAGCCAAATGGCCTCGCAACTGGCCTGATTAACCACCATATACTCTGCCTCGGTTGAACTCAAAGCAAATGACTTATGTTTTCGGCTGAACCAGGAAACAAGTCCTGACCCCAACCCAAAAATATACCCTGAGGTGCTCTTCTTGTCAATAGCACATCCTACCCAGTCTGAGTCTATGTAGCCAACCAAACTCAGTCCATCCCCTCTAACATAGTCGAGACCATAATCCACTGAACCTACAATGTACCTCAAAACATGTTTTTCCCCAATCCAGTGAACACTCCTCAGATCCACCATATACTGGCTGAGAGTGTTCAGGACAAAACAAATATTTGGTCTAGTGTTGACTAGATACATCAACAATCCGATCAACTGCCTGTATCCTGTAGCATCCACCAACTGGGAATCTGAATCGCCAAGCTTCTTCCAGTTGGTGACCATAGGTGTCGACATAGGCCTGCAGTCCTCCATCTGAAATCTGCTCAAGATGTCTGCAACATACTTCCCCTGGCCCAGGAAGATGTGACCCTCCCCCTGCCATACCTCCATGCCCAAGAAATAGTGCATCAACCCAATGTCAGTCATCTCAAACTCTGATGCCAGACTCATCTTGCGCTTGGCTATGAGATGCTCCGCTCCCGTGATGAACAAGTCATCCACATACAAAATGAGAATAAGTGTGTCCTCACCTCTAATGATGTAATAGAGGTTAGGATCAACATCGCTCTTCTCAAATCCCATCTGAAGCAAATATGAGTCAATGCGCGAATACCAAGCTCTGGGAGCTTGCTTCAGACCATACAGTGCCTTTCTCATAAGGCACACATGAGACTCTCTCTCACACACTTCAAACCCCTGTGGTTGCTCAATGAATTTACATCCATCTGATGTATCCTCCAACCCATCTCTATCGCTATGGCAATAATACTCTGAATGGAAGTGTATCTTGCAACTAGTGCGAATGTATCATCATAATCAATTCCTCTACCTGAGAGAATCCATGTGCCACAAACCAGGCCTTGTGTTTCTCTATGCTGCCATCTGCATCATACTTGGTCTTATACAACCATCTAGAAGTCACAATTGACTTTCCCTCTGGCCTCGACACCACCTCCCATACATCATTGTGCAAAATGGAGTCATACTTCTTCGTTATGGCCTCTCACCAAACCTGCTGGTCAACTGCCTGTGAAAATGTCTCGGGCTATGCATCTGTGATGCTCGTCACCATCGCCAAGTAGGACCCAAGCCTCTCTGGTGCTCTTCTCTCTCTGAATTGTCTCTTGGGCTCTCCTACATTCTCCTTGGCTTCCTTTAGGGTCTGTTCAAACCATCTCGGTTTCCTCTTCCCTAGAGTAACCAAAGGAGAAGTAATATCTCTGCGCCCAAGAGTCTCTATCTCATATCTAATCCTAACACTCTGAGATCCTGAAGCCTCTGCACCCTCATCCTGAATCCCCTGCAACTGTGAACCTAAAGTTGTGCAAGGTGACCCCGTCACCTCTGAAACTGGTGTACTCGACACCTAAGGATGTGCTCCCTCTGAAACATCAATATGTGTTTCCGGAAACTCCTCACCAATGTCTCTCGACTCGAGAGACCTCCTGAAGGCTCTACCCTCCTCAAATATAACATCTCTGCTCACCACCACTTTCTGTTGTGATGGAATGTAGATCCGATAGGCCTTCGAGACCTTTGAGTACCCAACTAGAATCCATTGTTGGCCTGTAGGGTCTAGCTTTGTCCTCTTCTCTGAGGGGACATGAGAGTACGTCAAGCATCCAAAAATCCTGATATGCTCAACATCGAGCCTCCTACCAGTGAAGACCTCCTCAAGAGTCTTCTTCCCCAAAACTCTGTGGGGACTCATGTTCTGTAGATAAACTACAACAACACTCACCTCATCCCAAAGGTATAAAGGCAAAGTCTGATCATGCAGCATAGATCTCGCTGCATCTTTAATCACCCTGTTCTTCCTCTCGGCAACCCCGTTTTGTTGAGGGTTGTAAGGCACAATCATCTGTCTTCTGATCCCTGCACGGGTACAAAAGTCTACAAACTCTGTGGAGGCATACTCACCTCCATTGTCTGACTGCAAGACCTTGATGACCTTTCTGTTGATGAATGCAGCTATGGGAGACATCCTCCAGCTTACAAACCTGTGAGATGTGGAACATAGCAGCTATGGGAGTCTTTCTCTCAGCGTACAAACCTGATAGAAATCCCCTAAGAAGGGTACGTGGTTCCTGCCCGAGACAGAGTTAGGAACGTAGAGATGACCTCCTCCATTCAGAGAGTGAGAAGAACTCTAGATGATTATCCGGTGGAAAGCAATCTGTTGAGTTAGGACGTGCCTATGGCTGAGCACAAGGTGAACGTGTGAAATTCCAAAAGTGTTGGGCACATCGTCATGTGAACAGAAATGAAGATGATGTGATAGCCTCCTCTGAGCAACAGAGTTGACGAGAAGACTCCAGTTGATTCTCCTGTCGGTGGCAATGGGAAAGCAGATCTGTAGAGTGGACATGCCTGTGGACGAGCACAGGTGAACGTGTGAAGACCTAGTTCTTTTGTGTAGTGCAGTGAATCCGAGCTATGACATCCCTATGGATGTGCTCTTAGTGGATGAGCACTAGTGGGTGTATCAGATCCTTTGCTATATACTATTCAAGAGTTAGACCTACCTGTAACCCTAATTGTTATGTAAAGGGTACGGGTCGGCCCCACCTTAATATGTTTAATAATAAATGTAAAAGATAATTAATAATAATAATAATAATAATAATAATAAATATTATGTCTTAGAGAGGTCGGCCCTGTTGTGCCAATAGACACTTCAGTTGATAGGACAAGTCTAATATAAGTAAAGGGAAATCTCCCTTTGTAGAAACATATCTTTCTTGAGAGTTTGGAAATTTCAGCAAGTACACTTATTTGGAAAAAGGTGCGCACCTCTCTTGGGCAGTAGAGTTCTAGGGTTTTGTGCACCCTCTTGTGTGCTAGGTATTTCTTGTTGGTGAAGGTCTTTCTCTTGAAGATTATAGCAAAGGATTTGGCTGGGTTTTCTTCCCTTGTTGAGAAGGGTTTCCCAGGATACATTTTGTGTTCTTGTGCATGGTGCGTCTTCTTGTGATCTTGGTTTCTGCAACATTTATGGTTATGGTTAAATGATGAAATGGGATGAACCTCATGCTTAACCTAATGCTTATGAAAAATCAACACAAGTATATGATGGTAATTGGAATCCTCATTCCTCCCGATCTTCTCAATCCTATCATAAAGTGTTTGGACGATATCAATGATGGACAGTATTATCACCCACATCATATTCCCAATAGTAAAATTTCAGTTATGTTGGTTATGAGTCATAACACCATTTTAACAATTTTGGGGATCAATTTAGATGCATACGGAAACGGTATAAATATTTATATAAACCTTCATACGTATCAATTCTATTTTGATATGTGTTGAAAATAGTTTGTAGATATAGATTAAAATGCAATCATAGTCCTTTTACAAGTCTCCATGAAATTTGAGTTCAAATCTGCAAGTTTCATGCAATTGGATAATGGAGGGTTGGTATATGTTTTGTAACTTTGTATATGATGTTGGATCATTTATATCCTAGCTACCACGGTTTTCATGATCATAATGCAAATGAAAAGTGTTTGATGGAGAATGTACAATCCTCCTCACTTGTTAGAGACAATCTCGATGGATCCATCAATGTAATGACTTCGGCAGTTATGGACGTGTTGGTCCATTCTCTCAACTATGTGTTGTTTGAATTCTAGACTGTAGAGAAGCCTTGTGGCTATTTATGGGTAAGTGTCATTTGCATGGACGAATGATTTTGGCTATGGTGGACGAGTGTTTATGACTACATAGATGGTGGCACGATAACATTCAAGAATGTTGTAGCACCGTAGCATAATTTTTTCAAAAGTTAATCTTTGTTGGTATCTAGTATGAACGGACCATGGACGGTCTTTTTTGGCATTCGACAACCGACATCATTGGTGATTTGTTGTATCAATCGTCACTTGTAAGTACTTCGATAAATTTCTTAATTCAAAAGAAAGAATGTTTTACTGTAGACTTTTCTTCGATTCATCAATGAACAAATAATTTACTGTAGACTTTTCATTTTCATGAATTCATCAATGAATAGATAATTTATTGTATGTTTTTCATCAATTAACAGATAATATAGGAATTTCATGGAACTTGTATGCTTTTGCTTGATAAATTGAGCACCTCTAAACATAGCATTTTGGATTTTGTGGTCTTATTAGTCTAGGGTACACCGAAACAACACTTTGAAAATGTCTTACAACCTAGATACCTAAGTAAATGAACCCCAAATTCAAGTTTTTTTTTACCAACATGCCCCTAGATTTTACCCTATGTACCCACCCCAAAATAGGTAGAAAATCCACTACCCCTATTATGTAAGTGAAGAGGGATAGTTTAACACCAGCACTTGGCAGAGGGATTATTGATGCGAGATTGTCAAGTAGTGCAGAGTAGACGAGAGAGGTTGTCATGCAAGGTAGTGCAGAGTAGACAAGGGAGGTTGTCATGCAGTGAGGAGCACTACATCAAGCCTCCAAACTAGTGAATGGCAAATTTGTTTATTAAAATTAATTTCCCCATTCTAACAAAAATTTGAAAATAATAGCTCACCACCAGGGCTATTTAGTACCATCACTTACACATATACCAATTAAAAAATATGAATATAAATTTACAATAACTTTTAAAAAAGAAATATTTTTTAAAAGAAAAACAATAAACATTTTTTTGACCTTTTTTTTTTTTACCAACTTTGATTATGGTTACAAAATTTGGTGAAATAATACAAAGTCAAAAGACTTTAAGTGCTAAACAAAAACTATAGTCTCATGAGACTAATAACTATGGCTAATCAAGGAAAAGATAGATACACATTACCATTTATACTAGGGTACTTCACCCTTTTCCATTAAAGAAATTAGTAAATTCCAACCTACCTACTTTAATTATGGGATAACCTACTTTAATTATGAGAATAATAATGATTCAATTATAATGCTACTAAAAGTTTTTAAAACTCTTCCCATCATCTAAGCTATCAAACTAGAACTATTTAAGTCTACTTAACCAATTAAATGCTCCCTAACCATTATTCTTATTTTAAAAATAAATCACATCCTCTTCCCTAAAAGATATATCTCATATATTTCATCCTTTTTTTGCACTCAATATCTTGAAATTAATATGTTAAAATCGTAATTGGAAATTTCCAAGCAACGAACAAGTGGCTGCAAATTGTGGGATAAAAGGAAGGGTTATTTATTCTTATTCATAAATTTAGGATAGATATGTATTTTAATCCGTTATTCCACAAACAAGAGAGTTTCATATACCAATTTGTTGTCTAGCTTGACAGTGACCTTAAAATTAAATTATATATATATATATATATATATATATATATATATATATANAACCATACTACTTTTACATGCACTCTAAGTTTCCTTTTAAACAAATGCTTTAGTTAACACCACGCAAACCTATATTATTCAATATGATTTGAAAGAGTAAAACAACTATACATTATTCAATATCATTTGAAAGAGTACACCTAAATCATAATGTCTTTTAACAGCTTTTTAACAATTGAAATTTATGTACTCCAAAAGTGTATATCAATTAGCAATAAAGTGTAATATTAAGGCACTCTGTACAATGTAGCTGGTTCAAATCTTGTCTAACTTATGTGTCATGCTTGGGGTATGCAGTGCACCTCGAGGTTGTTGAAATCTCACCCAACCTGCATATTCAGGTTTATGGCTTTGCCAATATTGAGCAAGTGATATTCACCAGCTATACTATTAATTATTGGTAAATATTGAGCAAGTGATATTCACCAGCTATATTAATTATTGGTAGTGTCCTCTTCATCCTGTCCCAATGGACATGAAAAGAAAAATATACTACCAATGATTTTGATAGTGTGCCTAGTAGATAATTCTCACCAAACAACCTTTTTCTTTCTGTGCCTCTTTCCTAATTCCTAACATGGAGTAACCCAAGATGCTCAAAACTCTCTGAACCCAAAACCTGCATATTCACGCTTTCATTGTCTGATGGCTCAGCCAATATCCCCATTATATTTCGCAAATATTTCTGCACATACGATAGCTAGTGAGCTTCCTCATCTGCTTGAGATGGCACCAAGCGATGATCAGATCTCGTGAGTTGGAGTGGTAAAAGATTTATGAAAATTCCATTAAAGGCAGAAATTGAGGACCAAACATCGGCAGCTGATGCCGCATCCTTGTGAGTCCGGGGCACGATCTTCTTATAAGTTTGAATGAGCAAGAACAGTATCAAATCATATACATCGTCGTCGATGGATACACATCCACACACAGCATGAACGATGGGATCCACTGCTCCTCTTGCTCGCCCATACTTGATCGCTTTTGACTTGTTTATGGACATGTAAAGTAATCCAATTTTTCCAAGGCAATGGAATCATCCAGAAAATGAGACTTCACGATGTATTATAGTCCTAGGGCTTAGGTCTGCTTTTGACAGATAGAAACTAGGGCGTATTCTGCATGTTGAAGGGGAATGGTTTGCATGGAAGTTTCCAAAGGAGGGGTGGCATTGGATTTTCTTTATTTTGGGATTCCTAGAACTGGTTCTGTTTGATCTCAGTCCTACATTTCAAAACCAGCCTTTTGGCCGCACATCCATGGCTTATGGAGGGTTTTTCAATGGACTCTCCTTCTTGTGGGGTTTGGGTATTCGACTCCCAGCAGCCAGATAGATGAGATCTTATTGGTGTTCGCAGGTTGCTCTAGTCCTGGGTCACTGCGCTTGCATGAAAAGGCTTGGTAGAGCTTGGACTATGGACTTTGCATTAGCACTTGGTTATACAATATATCATGCACTTACTGTTTTCACAAAGAAATGTCGATCCGTAAGTGGGTGAGGGAATGTAACCGTAGATCAACTTAATAGAGAAACTGTGTATTTTAACTTTGAATTGTGGAATATTGCGAATTGTGGACATGTCAGTGTACATATTTTCAGAAATAGTTGAAACCGTAGATTTATTAAAGTTAAAATACGAATATATTCACATAGTATTGAAACCCTCAATTTATTAATAATATGAATATATACACAGTATTGAATTTTAATTTATTAAAATTAAAAATATGAATATATACATATAGTATTGAATTCCAATTTATTAAAATTAAAAAGATGAATATATACACATAATATTGAATGTGAATCATGATTATATATATATATATATAGAAATAGTTTAAACCATCGATTTATTAAAATTAATATATTAATATATAAACATAGTAGTGAATCATGATTATATATATATTTTTTTTAGAAATAGTTGAAACCATCTATTTATTAAAATTAAAATATTAATATATAGACATAGTATTGAATGTGAATCATGATTTATTAAAACTAAAATTTTAATATATAGAAATAGTATTGAATGTGAATCATAATTTATTAAAATTAAAATATTAATATATGTACATAGTATTGCATAATTGGGATTACATTTACAATTCGTCTAACAGTATATCCTAACTGCAATTCGAGGACATAGTAGAGATTTTTGTTTTATTTTTATTTTGATCATGCATTAATACATATTATATTATCATAATTGTAATTTAACTATTCTAGGTTTTGGCCTTTTATGGGTATATTTTTTGTTTAATTTTGTCAGAAATCACAGGAGAAATTGTTGGATCTGCAGATTTGAGTGATTAATTCTATATAATCCAAGTGGTCGGAATGCTTTCAACACGCTAAATCCATTTCTGTGTTCAGAAATGAAATTTAAACAACATTAAATTGTAATTTCATACAGATTTATGTCGTCGCATTCCAGCGATAAGAGACAAAACTTATAACAGTTAGACAACCCCTATTAATTCAAAACCACCTATTTTGGTTGACAAAATTATTTAATTTATGATAACTCTACACAGTGTTATTTAAAAACATCTTTTATACAATTAAGATTAATAATACAATCATCGTAATAAATTTCAACAAAATTAGACTTGTAAACCTGGTTTTGATATCATAAGTAACATTCATAATAAAATGTATATAAAATCATTAAATGATAAATGATTATTTAAAAGATATAGTACTAATTAAACTAATAAGCTTGTCTTCCGATGAAGATAGTCAAGCTCTAGGAATATGATCCTACAACCAGTAGCAAAATGGGCAATTGAATTTAGGGGATAACTCTCCTCCCAACCAATTCATCAATGTAAATTGAAAACCCCAATACTTCAATAAAACTATGTTAGCCTACGTCATAATCTTCTCAACATGCAAAGCCCCCAAAAAGAAAATAGTGTCTCACAACTATCTCAAATTTCATCTAAATAATGTTCTTCCCAACACCATTTCCCATGCACAACTCCACTTGTCATCCATGTAATTATCCATTTTATTTTAGTTCATCTTTGTTTGATAATGTAGTGTTTACTAATTATTCTTTATATCTTTTTACTTTATAATTAGCCTATTTATTATTATTTTATCATTATTGTTTTCTTTTCTTCGAATTCAAATTATTAAAAATAATTTTTTTCTTTATCCAATGCAAATACATATGAGTTGGGACATTACAAGAGTGTGGTATGAAATGTTAAGAGTCAACTTGAAAACACTAGGGTCAAAGTCCACCAAGTCAAAGTGAAGGATGTTGATAAGGAAGATGGGAATGTCAGAGTTGTTGACCACTCTTACCTACCAAAGATTCAATGAACTTCTATAGTAACAAGGTTGCTTGAAAGGCTATCTTACTACACATTGTGTCTACCAAAAATAAGCCAAGGACATTGTAGGAGGCTTTAGGATTCAAGAGAATGTCTAGAACTTGTGGAGTTGATTCATTGGAGAAGAGACAGACATGGCCACTGAAGAGACTTCGTTAAGAACATAGGGTTATTTGTTACAAATGGGTATTTACGAGGAAGCCCAGATCAAATGGATTTATGGAAAAGTTTGATTGCAGACTAGTGGCAAAAGGATATACTCAAGTAGAAGGTATAGATTACAATGAAATATTTTCCCTTGTTGCAAAGATGGCTTCAATAAGGTTGTTGGCATTTGCATTAATATGTGATATTGAAGTTTTGCATAAGGGCATGAACACAAGGTTTCTACATTGAGAACTTGATAAAGAGACTTAAACCTAGATGGAGCATCCTGAAAGGTTCAAAGTTAAGGCGAGAGAGGATATTTTGTGTCTAGTACAAACGTCATTATATGGCAAGTTAAGGGGAGGGAGGATATTTTGTGTCTATTACAAAAGTCATTATATGGCTTGAAACAGTGACCAATGAAGTGGTACGAAAATTTTGATTCCTTTATGTTGGAGCATGGATTCAAAAGGAGCTTTTCATATCATTGCGTCTACTTTTCACTATTTGATGAACATGTGGTTATAGCTTATAATTGTTATATATGTCCATGGCATCCTAGGATTGGACAATGACAACGAAACAATCAAGTCCATGAAGCTTCAATTGTTATGGAAAGATCTTAGTGTTGTGCATCATTGTTTAGGAATTGAAATTTGTCTAGATAGGAAGAGCAAGAAAATATTTTTAAGTCAGAAAAAAAGAAAATAACACAATTCTAAAAAAGTTTGGAACAAAAGATTGCAAATCAATTAGGTCCCCAACGAACCCTAGTGTAATGTTCTCGCAATTAGTATGTTTCGAGACCAAGGTTGATATGGAAGACTTGTGAAATGTTCCATATTATATTGCAATCAAAAGTCTAATGTACACAATAGTCTACAAAAGGCCAAACATTGCACAAGCAGTGAGAGGATTTAATTGGTTCGTGGTAACAGTGAGTTTAGCCATTTCTATGATGATCAACTATTGGTTATATCTTAAACCTAAGTAGTGGTGTTGCTAGCGAGAACAACCGATTGTGCCATTATCGAGCATTGTAGTTGAATACATGGTGGCAAAACAAGGGATGTAAAGATGCAATGTAACATCAACAATGAAAGGATCTAAAGTTGAATTTGTAAGGCCGATAAAAATACATTGTGATAGTCAAAGTGTAGTGACACTTGAAAAAATTCCTACTTATCATCCTAGGGCAAAGCACATAGACCTATGAGATGGTCAAGTTTGGAAAGGTGCAATGAAAGTCCAAGGAGATGATTGCAAAGTTTGATGAAAGGAGTGAGTGAAGATAAGTTTGATTGATTGTGGGACTCCATGACAATCTGCAAAATTGTTGATGACTAAGATAATCTACACAAGGACTCTAAGGTAATCGATAACTAGGAGATTGTTGAATGTGTCTACCACCTAAGTCATTAGTTCACCGAATCAAATAAGCCAACTTGATACTTGGTCAACAACCAGCATGGATTGACGGGATGCTCTAGTTGGAAAAAGTTGATTAGACAAGTGAACCCAATGCATTGACTCTCTACCAGCCCATAAATCCAACTGACTTGGAGGTTGTATGAACGTTTATGGAGATCTCCTACACCCTATAGAGAATGTGAATGGGTAATAGTGGTTATAATCAACCTTGTTTATAAATAGATCATAAGATCTAACATTGGTCACATGGAATGAAATGTAACATGTGAAGAGTCGTAACAAAGCCTTGTATTATTCTTTAAGCATTAGCTCTAAATAAAATAATGTTTTACAGAATTTTGTCTTAAATATGTATGTGCATTTATGGATTGCATTATTTGTGTGCATCTATTTTTGTTATTAGTGATACACTCATCAAACCAACTCCTGTATAACAATTGGTATCTAAAGCATAATCTGATAAATACAAAAAGTTAATTTATAGATTAGTTTGTAGAGTAGGTTAGTGATCTTTTTTCCTAGTTTTCTGTTAAAAAATTTAATAACTTGTGCCCAAATTGAAAATTTTATTTAGTGGATAGATCTTAAGGAAAGTCCCAAAAATGGGTCGATCGAGACCCCCCTATAGCTGAGAAACACACCATCTTCAAATTGTAACTGGATAATTGCTGGCTGGACATGTGCTTTATTCCTCTTGTCTTTTCCCATCAATTGCATGATACAAGAAGCTGGAGTTGATCCCAAGGAGGTTCCTATGAAGAAAACAAGGGGGGAAAGAAGCCTTTTGTAACCTGGTATGCATCCACCCTGACAATTGCAAAATATGCCTAGGTTTGAAAGATATTAGAGCCCAGGGAACAGTTTCGGCAGAAAAGAGGTTAGTAAGCACAATTATTGGAGATGCACCTTGAAAAACATTAGTTAGGCACTGTATTGAAATAGCCACTCATATAGCAGGCATCAAAGAACCTTTTGGGATATGTGTTAGGTTAGAGAAGAAAATTCCTTTATGTTGGGTAGAGCAATTATCATTAGGATTTGGCTTGCTTGACAGACTGTTTCAAGAGGCTTCATTAGAACCTTAAGGGGCAAAGAAATGGTTGGCTTCATTAGAACCTTAAGGGCCCAAGAAATGGTTGGGAGTTAGCTGCAAAACGTATCTGGGACTTCCACCCACTCAAGACCAGCAAGTAGCCTCCCAATTTCTGTAGGGAAAATACTCTCTAGAAGAGGATTCTAGAGATGGGCTGATTTGTTGGATAAAGAACTATATTCGTGGTTAGAATCTGTAAACTATTCTGACTAACTTACAGCCACGGAAACTATTCTTCCTGAGCTCTGCAAACTTCAAAGTTATTCCACGCTCTAGTTAGTTTAAAGTGCAGTTGTATGCAAAGGGACCTATTTGGAAGGATTGAAGAGGGAGTTATGACAAACCTTGCCACTATTATGAGACAGTAATTATATGATAAAATACAGTTCAATGCTCCAATAACAACAACAATTAACAGGTGGGGTTGTGAGTACATAGAGGATAGATGGATTAAAAGGTGTCATGCCATATGGAAAACAAGAACTGCTATTAAGTCTCCAGTCTTAGGCTGGTTGGTAATCAACCAAAGTCTAGCAGTTAAAGACAGGTTACAGAAACTGGGGTTTACAAATGGCGTTTGTATATTTTCCAGGAGGAAATAGTCAAACATGTCTTTGGGCATGTCGAGTTGCTCAGCCTTTACGGGATGGGTCTCTTTGGAATGAAACCCTCTTTACTGGGATCTCAACTGGAAGGGAGCAAGTTTGGGAGACTTATGGATTGTCAAACAGCATTGCAGAGAGAAATAGAGTACAATCTGGCTAGTAGAAATTGCTCTTCTTTGGAGACGAATGCACAATCCAACCTTTAATGATGAACCCTGCTAACTCCCTCCCAGTCGAGTGTGGGAATTGATAATGTTTAAAATTAACCAAGCCAGACAAATACAACAAAAATGGACATGTATTGGAAAGGTACACTCTCTTGAGGTTGGTGCTCTTCTTGCCTATGTTGGGAGGGAAGTCTATCTGATAACCACCCTAGCCAATTAACGACCCTTTTACATTATCATGTTCTCTGGTGCAATATAAGATGGCAGATGCATGTTTTACAATTTAAACAAATAAAAACTTCTGCTTTTCTAACAGTGTGGAGTTGCCAGTTTGGACAGAATATGCACAAGACTCCTCTTACTATCTTTGGGACATCTCGGTATCTCACAGTAAAGGATCCCAAAGATATCCCCTGGACGGAGGAAAGTATCCCCTATTTTGCAGGAACGCTCCCACAGAACAGGGGACATTTTCCACCATCACCAAGTCCCCTAGGAAAAGGGAAACACAGGGGACATGTCCCAGAGGGGTGGGGATGCACCCYGTGCTTCATAAGCTAATTACATAATATAAATGAAACTCAAAACCTCAATGGAAAATTTTCAAAGATTTGCAGAACTAGAAATGGTTGGAACCATTAATGTGTTTATCGTTGGAGAAGAAATACAGATTAAGATTTGACTAACATCATAATAATACAATATAAAATGAATGACGATCGCGAATAAAAGCTGCATATGGCATAAATATTTCAATATGCATGTCGTAGTGCAATGGACCTGCCACAATTTTTCCAGAGTCATGGAGTCTATCAAGCACTTCAAATTTCCAATGCAATGCACAGAACATTAAATACCTGCACAGCCAAGACCCCTACTATGGTGACTAGACACCAAAGAGAATGAGAGCACAAGAATAAGCTGCCATGTATTTTTGTTGGATATGTTAAAATAAATTCATGGGCTCCTCTTCTTTTGCCAATTAAAAAGCCATTCAAGATCCACAGATTAGCAATATAGTTCTGAGAGAATATGGAAGAGCCAAAACAAAGAATTTATCAAATATTCAAAAAGGATGAGGAAAACTTGAACATGCAGTGGATACAGAAAATCTATGTCGCCTGGAATGGGAAAACAGGTACGAGATTTTAAACTGGTATGGATTACAGAAATTGCACTTTGAAAACTTCAGGAAAAGCAGGGCATCTACATAAATTTAAATATTCAACTCAAATATTCAACCTGAAATATTCAACTTAAATATCCAACCTTCTGTTCAGCCTTCTGAACCTACTCATTCTGCATGGAATAACTGGAGTCAGGCCAAGGAATGTTACACAAACCCACCATTAAACTACAGTGGTTTCACTGGCAAGGTTCAGGTTGGAGCCCTGAAAAAAATCCTACAAAGGAATCAGATTTTCAGCTCAATTTTGAACAAAAATCATCATCATGAGAGACCACAAATTACTTGTTTATGATGCTCAATAAAAAGGATAAAAAAAGAAAACGAAAACTGTGAAGGAAACATTATTTTCATACAGGAAATTTCCCAGAAAAGTGTGGGAAACATTTCCCACCAGTTTCTCAATTGTTTGCATACTGCTTTCAGACCAGAAACACGTTTATGCGTGGAAACAGTTATAGAAAGAGGCATTTTGTTACATAGCACTAAACCTATCTTTTGAAGAATTTCACAATTGCTTTCTGTTGGACTCAGCATCACCACAACAATTTGCAACTGAGTTCCTATATAGTATCTTAGTGTTAAAGTATATTGTGTTACTCAATTTAATTTACTAGAATCACAGAAAACATCAACCTCAATACTTCCTCTGTAAGATCAAATGCAGGTCTGTAGTAAGTCCTTTACAGAGTTGATTTTAAAAGTATTACAATTATTGATTTGAATAGTAGAAGATTTGATTTCTAATTATGTGGATTTTTTTGTGGACATTTTGTTGGGTCAGAAGAGAAGCCCTAAATTTTCATCAAGGAATGCTGACAGTGCAGATTTAACACGTCAAATTCATCTTCAACCTGCACTGTCTGAGATGGTAGGAACTGCTAACACCTTGTTCTTTTGGTGATTTCACTTACATATTCTGAAGGTAGGTACATATTCTGAAGGTAGGTCTCATCTTATCCTCTGCAATCTCCAAACCATCTTTCAGAATACTTCCACTCACTGCGGTTTTAACAAATCACTTGGCAAAAGGTAACTTGGTTTCCATCATCTTTGCAGCTCAATAAACCATGGTTCCCTTTGTTTTCCTTTACAATAGTTGGTCAATATTGGTCAATGTCTGAAGATTCCAGATTCAGCAACATTTTAGGTATCTTGTCCAAGACATTAGATTAGGAACCTAGATTTTTTATTTTGAGCTGGTGAAGCTCAGGACTCAAATGTAACTCTATGTATATTATAAGCACCCATGTAGAAATCCTTTGCAAAGACATGGTGCAGCCTATCTTCAACACAATATCAAAATGAAAAAGCCATACAATGACGTTCATGCATCATATCAGAGGAAATCCATTGATGAAACAATAATCAGTCACAGGGATTCAAGAGCAGAGCCAATCAAAGGTTAGGATGGCTAGGGCAATGAAAGAAGATTGCTTCATAGTGATAGGGCAAGGTCCAACTAGCATTGACTAAATGATGGCAACACTTTTGTGTCCTGACACTGCAATGCCTTAAGAGCGAGAATCCTTTGAGGCAATTCATTGGGAGAATCCTTGAGGCAATTACATGGACAGCTACAGATTATTTTGTAAGGCTGTAGAATCCCTCACAATCAAAAGCAATCAGCCGATTGTACGGATTTATTTGAAGCAAGGCAGTGTGCATCCTCTGTTCTCTGACAACATTTCCATTTTGGTAACTAAGCATAAACACTATTTATTATTTACTGATATCTTTATACTATTCAGTATCAACAGAACTATATGCAGTAATACATATCTTGAAGGAGTGCAATAAACTATTATAGGTGATTAGATAGTACAAGACAAAACAATCAATCACAAGGAGAAACGGGTATTACAATGAATTTTGGCATACCATGAGGGCTGTTAAGGCTGCAAATCTAGAAATATCTCTCAAAATGTTCACATGCATTCAAACTTGAACATATGTTAAAACATTTCTTATAATACAAAGCATATCTAACAAAATACAGGATATGAATCATTGTGCCAAAATGCTTTTGCTCTTGCCACATCTTAATTTCCTGCATAGCATGTACCTAACTTGGCTTTCAGTTTCATAAATACTTTTCAAATGATTGACTCAAAATGTTGGAAATATGTACTTCTGAGTGTAACTCCCTAGTCCCTAGGAATAATGAAGCTGCCATATGTGGTCAGGAATAATCAAAACAGTGCATAAACTGCCAATACCCGGACAATATTAACATCCTGCTTCATTGTTACTCTTCACCTTCTTCAACTACAGATATTCACAGTTGTAGGCAATGGCAAGCACATAATGGTCATTGGTCTATTGTTCAAGATTGTAAAAGTGTATCCTTTATGAGCACTTGATAACTATTGCAATGTTTTCTTATGGCCCATCAAGAACATACTAAAAATTTCAAAGGTTAGCCGTTATCTTGTAACTTGAAAGAATAAACCCTTATTATAATCTTATAACCGGCACCCTTGCCCCTCCAGATTTATCCGAAGTTGATCAATACTTTTTTGAATAGCCTTTTTCTTGCAGATGCTACTAACTAAGGAGTTCCATACAACAATATCTGGACTTACACCTTCCTGCATCATTTCCTCTAGGAAAATAATAGCCTCATATAGCTTTCCTTGTTTGCAGAGGCCATCAATTAATGTGTTGTATGTGGCACTACAACGTGGACTAAAACCCTTATCCAACATCTTATCCAAAATTTTGGCAGCATCATAAAACTTGCCCTCTGCACACAAAGCATCAACCAGAGTTTGATAAGTTATAGCATTAGGAAGACAGCCACATTGTGACATAATATCCAGATATTCAACCCCTTTGTGGACTTTGCATTCTTTGCAGAATCCATCAATCAGGATATTAKAAGTCACAACATTYGGAAGACAGCTATTATCTAGCATCAAGTCTAACATCTTGGTGGCCTCATATGACCGACCTTCTCTGCAAAGACCACTTACCAATTTATTATATGTAATGATTCTAGGCCTATAACCTTTTTTCAACATATCGGTCAACAACTCCCTAGCTTCTTCAACCCTGCCCGTCATGCTGAGATTATCTATCATCACACTGTGACTCATGAGACTTGGATTCCCCACCTTAAATAAAATTTCATTGATTAGTTCCCTAGCTTCTTCCAGCCTTCCACTTGCGCAAAGCTCGTTAAGCTTACTACTAAAGCTATCCTGATCCAGACCATATCGCTTGGGAGCCTTGACGCCCTTCTTTAGAATCTTAATCAGAATCTCGACAGCCTTCTCAATCTTGGCTCGGCGGCAAAGAGCCTCAAGAAGGGCACTGTAAGTAGCAGCGTCGGCCCCATATCCTTTCTGTGAAATCCTCTTCAGCATTGAATAAAGCAAATGGGTGGCATCATGCAATCTATCATCATTGCAAAGACCTTGCATCAGGGTTCTGTACGTAACCGCAGTAGGGTAACAGTTTTGTGGGATCATCTCATGGAACAATTCAAGTGCAAGATCAGACCTATTCTGCCTACACAAAGCCTTGATAAGTATATTGAAAGTACAGGCATTAGGGTTTACACCGAATCTCCTCATGTCTGCATACAAAGAATGGACCCTCTCCAAATCCCCGTTATCAACAAGCAAATTCAAAAGGGCATTGAAAGACTTGATCCATTCTTTGCAGTTAAATTCCCTAATCCTGTGAAAAACCCTTATGGCTTCCTCTATCATGCCTGATTTTCCATAGAAATTGATGACATTCGTAAAGAGGGAATCCTTGCATTCACAGCATTCTATTCTCATCTCTTCAATAACGTCCTCCATTGCACTGAACTGCCCTGAGCATCCAAGTATATTGATCATAACGCTGTAAACTGATCCGTTGTGTTTGTATTTTGGGTGTTTGGCTGCCTGATTGAAGATGTGTAAGGCCAAAAGGGGGTTCTTCTGTCTTCTGATGAATTGGGTTACGTCTGTTGGGGTCAAGAATTTTGGCCATTTGATGTCGAGAGATTTCAGAATTTTATCATCATCTACGCTGTTAGCGGTGACGTTGTCGCTGTGGGCAATATGCAGAAAAGTACTGAAACTAAAGGACTGTGTAAGTAAGATTGGATGCTTACCTCTGGTGCAGATTGTCCGTGGTAATTTTGTCAATAACTCATTTAGGGCTCTTACTCCCATCCTTGCCTGTATATCAAGGGTCGTTTTCCTTCCATTGTACTGTTAAGATAGCTAATGCAGCATTGAGGAATATCATTTTCAGTGACCCTTCCAAATGTTCGTGCTTTTTAACCCACAATAAGCACTGGAAATGAGTATGCTTTCGTCAAAAATTGTCCCACTTGAGTATTAGTATGCTTTCAAAATTTCACTGAGATAACCCCTGGTGAATTGGTAAAGAGGCGCGTAGTTGAAATGTACCTTATTCTCCGTGGTACAGAGGTATAAATATGAGACTGGATTCATAACATAGAAAAATGTTCAGTCTGCATTTCTGATATATTTTTGCCAAATACCCCTTGCAAATGGTGCTAAGGAAATGTGTAAAAAGGTAATCTCCTCAAAAGTTCAAAGCAGTGAAAGGTATTTTTAGGAGCCGAAATCATCAAAGATCTTATGTGTTCAAGCAGAATGTAGAATGCTTTGGCTCGGTGGGATTCATGGACGATAAATCCCTAAATTCCTATGGATTTCATTTGCCTTTTAGGCCTCGCCTAAAGATCATAAGGCCTCTTTCTTTCACTGTTACGTTATAATTCTGCCCTAAAATTTTACTTTCGATCCATGTGTATTATTCATTTTGTTGGTTGCCTTCTCAATTGGCCTATTAGACATTGGACAAGCTCCTTGGGAATTTCTTCTATGCAAATGCTCAAGGTCAAAAGGGCTTTCATTGAGTAAACTAGAGCCTATGTTATATTCCCATGGGTAACTTCGAGATCATTTCATTCACTATATAAGGGTGGTATATTTTTCCCAAATGGATCATTTGGGTTGGGTTGTCAAAGGAGGCAAGACCTAGAAAACTATTTTTTGAAGTTGAATTGTTAAGGGAGCTCCTCTTGGTATCAAACACTAGAACAATCTTGATTTGCAAACATTACTTATTACCCACTCACATGTAAAAATGCAAGTACCTTTGTGGGCAAGAGCACTTGGAAAGCATGTGAATATATCAAACTGTGCTCAAATGGCGAAGCCATTCTTTGAGGGTGGAATTGTTCTTCAATGAGCATATTTAATGGCAATCACTTGTGGTGCTTTATAATAAAAATAAAAACAATATATAATTTAAGGTCATAGCCTAGCCAAATACCAAACTGGCATACAAGAACCCCTTGTTTGTGGGTCAAGGGAACCCCTCCATGCAACAATTTGATTGCTTAGTCTACGGTGTACATACCTACCCCTTCCATATTCAACCTATGACCTCCAAGGAGGAAACACATGTTCTTAACCATTAGGTTGATAAGCCTCTAGCAAATTCAACTTGGTTCTTAATGAAACCTTTGTTTAAAAAAGGTGTTCAAGAGATCACTAATTTATTTAACACCCAAGGAAAAGACTAAAGACTTGATGTGTGTTGAAAGAAGAATTCAAACTCATCATTGAGTCAAGGCAAACCAATTTTGGATAATATCAAAATTCTCATCCCTAGCAACCTTCTTGTGGAAATTGGCTTGCAAACCCCTTTGTTGTGGTGGAGAGATGGTGCTAGAATTTTTCCCAAGCTTTTAAAAAGTATAAGCCAATTGATGGTTATCAATGGCTTTGCCCATAGCCCATAGCAATGTTAGGCTTAATAAGATTTATCTCCTTCATTTGAAGAAAATGACTTGGCTCTTTTATATTTTCTTTGATCTGGAATGGATCATTATATAATTTGTCATCTATCTTGGTACTTTTTGGTGGAAAATTGGAGGAATTGGGTTGCAGTGCCCATTTCAGTGGTAGGTCCCAAATTGGAGATTTGGGGTTTGGAACCTTCTAAAGCCATTTTGAGGCATCAAACAATATTTTTGGGGGTCAAAAATTTGCTAGCATATCTACCAACCCCTTGGAATTGTTCTACATACCAAGACCTTTCCAATAACGTGAAAATCACCTCAATCGGAGATTGTATGTAGAATTTATGCCTCTCGCAAGTTGACCTACCTTGTTGACCACCATGGTACCAAGTGTATGCCACATTAGCCCCCATTACTCACACATGTGAGGCTAGTCACATGTGGACTTTCAAGAAGATTCTCGAAGGTCCAAACCCTAACATTAATTGAGGGTTGAGACATGCAAAAACCCTAACCTTAGATGACTATCATGTTATGTTAAATATATTGAGCCGCTAGGAGGAGAAAGGGTTTCGTTCTTTAGTATTGTACTTGTTCCATAGTTGAGTAAAGCATCTAGGAGTGGGATTTGAGAGCATAATAAAGGAGGGAAGATATTTTTTAGTAGCCATGGGCAACCCAACAAACATCCATGTGAATCCCAAGGAAGGTGCACTCAACCAACTAGATTCTTGGAAGGTGTACTCTCTCAGCTTATTGGAGGAGAAGAATAGTTGGGCACGAGTCCCAAGGAAGTAGTTGATCAGATATAGCTAACTAGTTGTTAGAATCTATTTGTAGCTTGACCTATTCAAGCCATCATGTAATAACAAGCATATATATAAGACTACCTCCTATTCTAAATAAAAGTGATGGTCATTTTGCTCTCAATTTTGGTGATAGTATTCATGTTTTCCTATTCTAGTTAATTTCTTGAGTATTGTTATTGCAAATCAAATGGTATCATAACATTGATCTGAGATGCTTCTTCTCCATTGAGTTTCATACAGAGAAAAAAATGTTATGGGTTACTAGTGTCTGCACTCACTTAGTATTCAGATCCAGAGGTGTGTTAGGGTGGCTCCACCCTCCATCTCTTAGGCAGTGTCCTAGGGTTTGCTCCAAACCTCCATTGCCCAGTCCTTTGTGTTGATTTACAGCTTCAGAGGTCCACTCAAGGCTCATCTTTCCCTCCATCTCTTTGATCCAGGTGGATATCGGTGCCCACCCACCTATTCCAACTGGCTCATTTTGGCAATTTTGTTCCTAGTTTTCGAGTCCCAAACTTCCGAGGCCGTTTTGAGGCCCTAAACAACGTTTTTAGGACTCGCCACAATTAAACTATAGATAGATTCAGAGTCTGACAACCACATGTGTAGTCCTCGGATAGGCCTTTCCAACGAGCTATCGTGCGCCCCAAATGAAGATCGTATGCCAAAGTTACACCCCAGGGAAGTTGATACACCAAACTACCCAAAACAGGGTCCACAACACTTTTGGCTTTTCATCTTCCGGTGTTAGGGTTTTGGATTTTCTTTATGTTAAAAAGGCCTTTAGAGCCTCATTGTAAATCATCTTATTGCGAATGAGAGTAGTCGTCACATCTCTTCTCAGAGATAAGCTACCACAATTCTAGCAAGTCTTTCACTCTGTATTTTTACAGCCTTTGTACATTTTCGCTCATTAATATAAATTGTGTATCACTGTATCTCTGTGTTTATGGTTGCATCTCTGATACATTTATGTTATATTATTGGATATATGAGATATCTTTGTATATTTTTTTGTTAGATCTCTGCTCTCATTTTGTGCCAAAAATAATCTGGATCAGTGGTATCAGAGCAGGGTGCTCTTGATCGTTTTTCAGTGCATGTCATCGATGAGGTCTGAGTATAGCAAGTTGGTTCTCGAGCTTGTCTCTCTTGAGGATAATCTCTCTCGCACGCCCAAGAAACCCTTTATGGCAAAAGAAAAAAAAATGATAGAGCAGACGATTCTATTAATCTGTTGCTTGAGCAAGCTCTCACCTGACAGAGGGATGAAATGATGGATAATTTTTCCCACATCCTTCAATGCCTGTCGATAACAACAGATGCGTCTTCATCAAGTGGCTACTTTGGAAGCACCTCTTCTTTCAAGGTACAAGATAATTTTGATATTCCCATATTTGAAGGACAGATAAATGTGGATGCCCTAGAAAAATGGTTAAATCTGCTAGAAGGTTATATATATGTTCATAATTTCTATGATAGGGAAAATATCACCTTCACACTCCTTAAGGCTCTCCCCCATGTAAAACATTGGTGGGAAACTTACTGGGAACAAATTTCCACAGAGGAGTCTGGAATATATGGGGCCGAGCCCACTTGGGATATTTTTGTGGATGTGGTAAAGGAACAATATTACCCTGTTGGCAACTATGAGGACCAGTACATGAGATGAACCACACTATGGCAAGAGAGGGGCCAAGAAGTACCGGATTTCACCAATACCTTCTGCACCTTGTGCACCAAGATGGTTATCAAAGACTCCAAGCGATATTTGGTTCTGAAATACCACAAGGCTCTACACTAAAATGGATTTTCTGGACATATCATCACTCAGTGTTACTTATCGATATGTTGTTAAAATCGAGCGGAAATTTAAGCACCAGAACAAGCGGGATTTCGGGTCTACAAATACGCAGCAACAAAAGTATGATAAAGACAACCCTAACAAAAAACCTCCCGAAAAATAGTCTAAGCCACAGGAAAATAAGGGTCATGGAAAGACGAAGAAGACACCGGAAAATTGTGTGATTTCCACAAAATCCCCTGGCATAACACCGATGAATGTCACTCAAAACAGTCATCGGTGGCTGAGATCAAAGACAAGGAGTCGAACGCTGATTCAAAATCTGATTCAGAAAATACTGATAGAAGACAGATCATCGACATGGATCCCACTGCTATTGTCGCGACCGCAACAATTCAACTAGAAGAACCAACAGATCCTGAAGACGGGGAGTTCCTTTTTCATTAACAGAAATGGGTGAAGGGGACCCCACTGCATTTTATTATTGATAGTAGAAACCAGAAGAACCTCATCTCAGCGGAGGTCGTCAAACAATTGGGATTATCGACAACACCACACCCGCATCCATACAACATCGAGTGGCTTTGCTAGGGACGAGATCTCTATGTCAGCCAACAGTGTCAATTGTCATAAGACATTCAACCCTTCAAGGTGAGGTATTATTTGATGTTGCCCCATTGGATGTATGTGATGTTCCCTTGGGCCAGCCATATATGTGGAAGCTCTATGCTATTTATGAGTCTCGACCCCGTAGTGTCATTGTTACTCTGAGGGATCATCTCTACATAATACCAGATGTAATTTTGACTATTGTCCCACCTAAATAGTGTTGCAAGGTAGTATCTCATACTACAAAATTCAGCTTCTTCACAATCTGTTCAAAAGGTGAACAAAAGGATACTGCAACCACTACAACCTCGGTCCAAGCACCTTCTATCCAACAGAAGCGGGTCGACAAGACTGCAACAAAGCACAAAGATTCCTTATGCACACATACATCTCATGTATCCCGACTAGTTGAACAGATTCAACCCCGCCAACAACAGGTTCATGACAACCTTCCACAAACCAAGCAGCGCGACGTCTCCAGCAAGGCAAGCAGCGCACCAAGATTCAGTTACAACAATCGCTTTCCCCTCTCCCCCTGGAACTCAACACAATGGAGACCATTTCTTCCTAAGGAGGGAGGATTGATTCAGGTGGATATTGGTGGCCACCCACCTATTCGAACTGGTTCATTTTGGCAGTTTTGTTCCTGGTTTTCGAGTCCCAAACTTTCGAGGCTGTTTTGAGGCCCTAAACAACATTTTTAGGACTCGCTATAGTCAAACTCATAAAAAAGTCAAAGTCTAATGGCAACATGTGTATTCCTCGGATAGACCTTTCCAACGAGCTATTGTGTGCCCCAAACAAAGATCGTATGCCAAAGTTACGCCCTCGGGAAGTTGATACACCAAACTACCCAAAACGGGGTACACAAAATTGTTGGCTTTTCATCTTCTAGGGTTAGGGTTTTGGATTTTCTTTATGTTAAAAAGGCCTTTAGAGCCTCATTTTAAATCATCTTATTGTGAATGCGAGTAACCGTCACATATTTTCTCATAGATAAGATACCACCATTCTAGCTAGTCTTTCACTCTCTATTTTAACAGTCTTTATACATTTTCGATCATTAATAGAAATTGTGCATTACTGTATCTCAGTGTTTATGTTTGCATCTCTGATATATTTCTATTATATTATTGGATATCTGAGATATATTTGTATATTTCTTTTTTATATCTCCACTCTCATTTCGTGTCGAAAATAATCTGGATTAGTGGTATCAGAGTAGGGTGCTCTTGATCGTTTTTCAGTGCATGTCCCTGGCGAGGTCTGAGTATAGCAAGTTGGGTCTCGAGCTTGTCTCTCTTGAGGACAATCGTTCTCGCACACCCAATAAACCCTCCATGGCAGAAGAAAAGAAAAACAAGAGAGCACATGATTCTATTAATTTGTTGCTTGAGCAAGCTCTCACGCGACATAGGGACGAAATGATGGAGAATTTTTCCCATATCCTTCAATGCTTGTCGATAACAACATGCGTTTCTTCATCAAGTGACCACTTTGGAGGCACCTCGTCTTTAAAGGTACAAGTTAATTTTAATATTCCCATATTTGAAGAACAGATAGATGTGAATGCCCTAGAAAAATGGTTAAATCTGCTAGAAGGTTATTTCTTTGTTCATAATTTCTCTGACAGGGAAAAGATCACCTTCGCACTCCTTAAGGCTCTCCCCCATGTCAAACATTAGTGGGAAACTTACTAGGAGAAAAGTTCCACAGAGGATTCTGGAATATATGGGGCCGAGCCCACTTGGGATTTTTTTATGGATGCGGTAAAGGAACAATATTACCCTGTTGGCAACTATGAGGACCAGTACATGAGATGGACCACACTACATCAAGAGAGGGGCCAAGAAGTGTCATATTTCACTAATACCTTCCACACCTTATGCACCAAGCTGGGTATCAAAGACACCGAACGATATTTGGTTTTGAAATAACACGGGTCTCTACACATAAACATCCAAACTGAAATGGATTTTTTGGACATCTCATCACTCGGTGCTGCTTATCGATATGTTGTTAAAATTGAGCAGAAATTTAAGCACCAGAACAAGCAGGATTTCGAGTCTACAAATCCACAACAACAAAAGTATGATAAATACGGCCCTAACAAATAGCCTCCCGAAAACCAGTCCAAGCCATGGGAAAATAAGGATCACGGAAAGACGAAGGACACCAAAAACTGGTGCAATTTTCACAAAATCCTCTGGCACAACACCGATGAATGTCGCTCAAAACAGTCATCGGTGGCTGAGATCAAAGACAAGGAGTTGAACCCTGATTTAGAATCTGATTCAGAAAATATTGATAGAAGAAAGATCATCAATGCAGATCCCACTATTATTATCACGACTACAACAATTCAACTAGAAGAACCAATATATCTTGAAGAGGGGGAGCACCTTTTTCATTCACAGATATGGGTGAAGGGGACCCCACTGCATTTTATTGTTGATAGTGGAAGCTAGAAGAACCTCATCTCAGCAAAGGTCATCAAACAGTTGGGATTGTCGACAACACCACACCCACATCCATACAGCCTCAGGTGGCTTCCCCATGGACGAGATCTTCGTGTCAACCAACAATGTCGATTTTCATATGACATCCAACCCTTCAAGGATGAGGTATTATGTGATGTTGCCCCGCTAGATGTCTATGATGTTCTCTTGGGCGAGCCATATATGTGTAAGTGCCATGTTATTTATGAGTCTTGACCCCGTAGTGTCATTGTTACTTTGAGGGGTCATCTCTACAAAATACCAGAGGTAATTCCAATTACTGTCCCACCTAAATAGTGTCGCAAGGTCGTATCTCATACTATAAAATTTAGCTTCTTCACAATCTATTCAAAAGGAGAACAAAAGGATACTGCAACCACTACAACCTCGGCCCAAGCACCTTCTATCCAACAGAAGCGGGTCAACAAGGTTGCAACAAAGCACACAGATTCCTTCTTCACATAGACCTCTCATGTAGTCCGATTGTTTGAACAGATTCAACCCTACCAACAACAGGTTCGTGACATCCTTCCACAAACCAAGCAGCGCAACATTTGCAACAAGGCAAACAACGCACCAAGATTCAGTTACAACAATCGATTTCCCCTCTCCCCTGGAACTCAACGCAATCGAGACCATTGCTTCCTAAGGAGGGAGGATTGATCTAGGTGGATATCAGTGACCACCCACCTATTCCTACTGACTCATTTTGGCAGTTTTAGTTTGATAGTTTTGTTCCTAGTTTTTTAGTCCCAAACTTTTGGGCCATTTTGAGGCTTTAAACAACGTTTTTAGGACTTGTCACAATTAGATTGTAGTCCAAATCATATTCTGATGGAAACATGTATAGTCCTCGAAAATACCTTTCCAACGAGCTATCATGCACCCCAAACGGAGGTCGTATGCCAAAGTTACGCCCCCAGGAAGTTGATACACCAAACTACCCAAAATGAGGTCCACAAAATTGTTGGCTTTTCATCTTCTAGGGTTAGGGTTTTGGATTTTCTTTATGTTAAAAATGCCTAGAGCCTCATTGTAAATCATCTTATTGCAAATGCGAGTAGCCGTCATATCTCTTCTCAAAGATAAGCTACCACCATTCTAGCGAGGATTTCACTCTGTGTTTTTACAATCTTTGTACATTTTTGCTCATTAATAGAAATTGTGTATTACTGTATCTTTGTGTTTATGGTTGCATCTCTGATACATTTCTGTTATATTATTGGATATCTGAGATATCTATGTATATTACTTTGTTATATCTCCTCTCTCATTTCGTGCCGAAAATAATTTGGATGAATGGTATCAAGGCAGGCTGCTCTTGATCGTTTTTCAGTGCATGTCCCTAACGAGGTCCAAGTATAGCAAGTTGGGTCTCGATCTTGTCTCTCTTGAGGACAATCGCTCTCGCACGCCCAAGAAACCTCCATTGTGGAAGAAAATAAAAATGATAGACCAAGTGATTCTATTAATCTATTGCTTGAGCAAGCTCTCACGCGACATAGGGACGAAATGATGGAGAATTTTTCCCACATCCTTCAACGCCTGCCAATAACAACAAATGCGTCGTCATCAAGCGACCACTTTGGAGGCACCTCACCTTTCAAGGTATAAGTTAATTTTGATATTCCCATATTTGAAGGACAGATAGATGTGAATGCCCTAGAAAAATGGTTAAATCTGCTAGAAGGTTATTTCTCTGTTCATAATTTCTCCGACAGGGAAAAGATCACCTTCACACTCCTTAAGAATCTCCTCGATGTCAAACATTGGTGGGAAACTTACTGGGAGCAAAGTTCCACAGAGGAGTCTGGAATATATGGGGTCGAGCCCACTTGGGATTTTTTTGTGGATGTGGTAAAGGAACAATATTACCTTGTTGGCAACTATGAGGACCGGTACATGAGATGGAGCACACTACGACAAGAGAGGGGCCAATCAATGCAAGAGTTCACCAATACCTTCCACACCTTGTGCACCAATCTGGGTATCAAATACTCCGAGCGATATTTGGTTCTGAAATACCGCGGGGCTCTACACAGATACATCCAAACTGAAATGGATTTTCTGGACATCTCATCACTCAGTGCTGCTTAGCGATATACTGTTAAAATCGAGTAGAAATTTAAGCACCAGAACAAGCGGGATTTCGAGTATGCAAATCTGCAACTCAAAAAGTATGATAAATACGACCCTAACAAAAAGCCTCTTGAAAACCAGTCCAAGCCACAAGAAAAGAAGGGTCACGGAAAGACGAAGAAGGACACCGGAAAATGGTACGATTTCCACAAAATCCTCTGGCACAACAACGATGAATAACGCTCAAAATAGACATTGGTGGCTGAGATCAAAGACAAGGAGCCAAACCATTCACAGATGTGGGTGAAGGGGACCCCACTGCATTTTATTGTTGATAGAGGAAGCCAGAAGAACCTCATCTCAGCATAGGTTTTCAAATAGTTGGGATTGTCGAAAAACACCACACCCACAACCATACAACATCGGGTGGCTTCGCCAGGGACGAGATCTTCGTGTAAGCCAACAGTGTTGATTATCATACACCATCCATCCCTTCAAGGATGAGGTATTATGTGATGTTTCCCACTAGATGTATGTGATGTTCTCTTGGGCCAACCATATATGTGGAAGTGCCATGTTATTTATGAATCTCGACCCCGTAGTGTCATTGTTACTTTGAGGGATCATCTCTACAAAATAACAGAGGTAATTTCGACTATTGTCCCACCTAAACAGTGCCTCAAGGTAGTATCTCATACTACAAAATTCAACTTATTCACAATCTGTTCAACAAGTGAACAAAATGATACTGCAACTAGGTGAACAGAAGGATACTACAACCACTACAGCCTCGGCCCAAGCACCTTTTATCCAACAGAAGTGGGTCGAAAAGACTGTAGAAAAGCACAAAGTTTCCTTTTGCACACAGACATCTCATGTAGCCCGAATGGTTGAACAAATTCAACCCCGCCAACAACAGGTTCATGAAAGTCTTCCATAAACCAAGCAATGAGACATCTCCAGCAAGGCAAGGAACACAACAAGATTCAGTTACAATAATCACTTTCCCCTCTCCCCCTGGAACTCAATGCAATGGAGACCATTGCTTCATAAAGAGGGAGGATTAATCTAGGTGGATATCGGTGGCCACCGATCTATTCCAACTGGATGATTTTGGAAGTTTCAATTTGGCAGTTTTGTTCCTAGTTTTCAAGTCCCAAACTTTCGAGGCCATTTTGAGGCCCTAAACAACATTTTTAGGACTCACCACGCTTAGAATATTTTTGAAGTTAAAGTCTGAAGGCAACATTTGTAATCCTCGGATAGACCTTTCCAATGAGCTATCGTGTGTCCCAAAATGGAGATCGTATGCCAAAGTTACACTCCTGGGAATTTGATACACCAAACTACCCAAAACAGGGTCCACTAAACTGTTGGATTTTCATCTTCCATGGTTAGGGTTTTGGATTTTCTTTATGTTAAAAAGGCCTTTATAGCCTCATTGTAAATCATCTTATTGTGAATGCGAGTAGGCGTCACATCTATTCTCAGAGATAAGCTACCACCATTCTAGCAAGTCTTTCACTTTGTATTTTTACAGTCTTTGTACATTTTTCGCTCATAAATAGAAATTGTGTATTATTGTATCTCTTTGTTTATGGTTGCATCTCTGATACATTTCTATTATATTATTGGATATCCGAGATATCTCTGTATACTTCTTTTTTATATCTCCGCTCTCATTTCATGCCGAAAATAATCCAGATCAGTGGTATCAAAGCATGTTGTTCTTGATTGTTTTTCAGTGCATGTCCCCGACAAGGTCTGAGTATAGAAAGTTGGGTCTCGAGCTTGTCTCTTTTAAGGAAAATCACTCTCGTATGCCAAAGAAATCCTCCATGGAGGAAGAAAATAAAAAAGACAAAGCAGAGGATTATATTAATTTGTTACTTGATCAAGCTCTCATGCGACAGAGGGACGAAATGATGGAGATTTTTTCCCACATCCTTCAATGCTTGCTGATAACAACAGGTGCATCTTCATCAAGCGACCACTTTGGAGACACCTCTCCTTTCAAGGTACAAGTTAATTTTTATATTCTCATATTTGAAGGATAGATAGATGCGGATGCCCTAGAAAAATGGTTAAATCTGCTAGAAGGTTATTTCTTTGTTCATAATTTCTCTGAGAGGGAAAAGATCACCTTTGCACTCCTTAAGGCTCCCCCCCCTATCAAACATTGGTGGGAAACTTACTGGGATAAAAGTTCCACAGAGGAGTCTAGAATATATGGGGCCAAGCCCACTTGGTATTTTTTTGTGGATGAGGTAAAGGAACAATATTACCCTGTTGGAAAATATGAGGAACAATACATGAGATGGACCACGCTGCGGTAAGAGAGGATCCATGCAGTGTCAGAGTTCACCAATACCTTCCACACCTAGTGCACCAAGCTGGGTATCAAAGACTCTGAGAGACATTTGGTTCTCAAATACATCAGGGCTCTACACAAATACATCTAAACTGAAATGGATTTTTTGGACATCTCATCACTCGGTGATGCTTATCGATTTGCTTTTAAAATTGAGTAGACATTTAAGCACCAGAACAAGCGGGATTTCAAGTCTGCAAATCCGCAAAAAAAAAAGTATGATAAAGATGACCCTAACTAACAACCTCCCAAAAACCAATCCAAGCCACAAGAAAATAAGGGTCATGAAAAGACGAAGAAGGACACTGAAAAATGGTGCGATTTCCATAAAATCCCCTAGCACAACACCGATGAATGTCTCTCAAAACAATCATTGGTGGCTGAGATCAAATACAAGGAGTCGAACCATGATTCTGAATATGATTAAGAAAACACTGATAGAAGACAGATCATCGATGCTGATCCCATTGCTATTGTCACCACCGCAACTATTCAACTAGAAGAACCAACATATCCTGAAGATGGGGAGCGCCTTTTTCATTCACAGATGTGGGTGAAGGGGACCCTGCTGCATTTTATTGTTGATAGTGGAAGCGAGAAGAACCTCATCTCAGTAGAGGTCATCAAACAGTTGGGATTTTCAACAACAACACACCCACAACCACACAACATCGGCTGGCTTCGCTAGGGACGAGATCTTCGTGTTAGCCAGTAGTGTCGATTGTCATACAACATCCAACCCTTCAAGGATAAGGTATTATGTGATGTTGCCCTGCTGGACGTCTGTGATGTTCTCTTGGGCCATCCATATATGTGGAAGCGCCATTTTATTTATGAGTCTAGACCCCGTAGTTTCATTGTTACTCTGAGGGATCATCTCTACAGAATATGAGAGGTAATTCCCACTATTGTCTCACCTAAACAATGTTGCAAGGTAGTATCTCACACTACAAAATTCAGCTTCTTCACAATCTGTTCAAAAAGTGAACATAAGGATACTGCAACCACTATGACCTTGACCCAAACACCTTTTATCCAACAAAAGCAGGTCGAAAAGACTGCAACAAAGTGCAAATATTCCTTATGCACACAAACATCTCATGTAGCTCGAATGATTGAATAGATTCAACCCCGCCAACAAAAGGTTCGTGACATCTGGTTGATGCTTGAATCCGTTAGGACCAAAACACCAACCTCACGAGGATATAAATCCCCCTGCGTTTTTATAGAGGTGGTACTCCTCTATTATGATTTTTCGTGGGACTCGAGGTCTTCGAAATGTGGGACTTTTATAGAAGTCTCTTATGGTAAAAAGAAAGTAAAAAGAAAAAAAAAGAAAAAAACGGAAAATGTTTTATTTCTTTTTAAGTAAAGTTCCTGAGAGTCGACCAGGAACCACACACATTCACACATTTAAAGAAAATAAACAAAATTTCCTCACATCCATCATAGTAGGGCTAAAAATTTCTTATCACATAAAAAAATAAAATAAAATGATCTGCATGCATAAGAGAACTTTGACAGAGTGATACATGGGAAACTCAAATAAAGATAATGATAAATCAACCTCAAATACTTTATATTCAGAAAAATGGGTTACAAAGTACAGTCGAGATTGTTCCCGAAATAACTCTCTTGGAATTTCTAAAAAATATATTGTTCATTACATATTCTCCAAAATTTAAATGCGTTTGTCATGATGAATGGGATCGGGGCTCTCGCGGACCATAAAGGAAATATATATAAGAATGAAATTTGTAGAAGGAAGAAAGTGGGTGGTGGAAGACATCAAGACCTAGTAAGAAGAAAAAGGAAATTATCAGTCTTCGGTTAAACCTTTCTATTTAAAGAGGTGGAGTAACTAGATGAAGAACTCGATAAAGACAAAATGATGTGATCTGTATGAACTTACTATGATGATATCTCCTCCTTGTTACTTTCTTGCTGATGTCCTTTTATGGCTTTCATTGACGGTTACAGGAACCGTCTCAACTACCTTTTCCCCTTCATCGATAAGTTTGTCGACAACCTTTTTAAACCACTCCTCGATGTAACTTCTCATTGGTTCCACGATGATTTCATGCCAGATTTTTATATTGAAAAGCTCACCCTCCAAGTCCCTTAGATCAATGGAAATATACCACAAAGCTTCTTCAATATCTTGATTTTTCAATAAATAGTCCACTAGCCAGTTCTCCACGTCATCTTCACTATACTCAAGAATGCCATAGAATTTTTCAAATGATAACCCTTTAAAGATCTCAACTTGTTCGTCAAAGGCTTGCTTGGTTAGAAATAATGAGTTGAGTATCAATTTAGGGTCTTGGACCTCATTGGTGCTCCCGACTAGGTCTATCTCAGACAACCTTTTGAACAATTCTTCTCTTTCTTGTATTGCAACAATTGTGAAGAGATTTCAATGGAAATCAACTTGCCCCAATCGAAGATGGCATGTTCCTTGACCGTAAAGTACAAAATGTAAAGAATCATGCAGGAAATGTTGGTTGTAGTTTCTTGTCCTGTTATCCTCATGAAAAGCCAAGAAATTTCCTGGAAAGGATTTTTGAATGAGCTAACCTGCAATCTCATGATTTCCTCGAGGAAGGCTGTTGGGTTCTCCAAGAACTCAGGTAAGAGGTCCAACCCATTTTCATGCTTCTTTAAGAATTCTTTGCAATCTTCACCCTTGAATGTAAGGGTTGGCTTGAGAAGTCTCAACATCTTACGAAATACTTGAGGCGACAGAGAGACACGAGAATGATCTTGCAATTGAATGATCTGCTGGCTTGGAATATATCTCTCGGTGCACCAGGTGACCAATTCCTTACATTCAAATACTTCTGGGACACAACCTGTGCACACAATTCTAGATGTCTGGTTTACTTCCTTCTTGGTAGAAAGGGATGAGTAGTAAGAATATGCTATGGACCACTGAACGCTCTGGTCCTCATGCCCAAAAAATTTCAATGTATCTCCATAGAATTGTTGTCAAGTTGCTGCCATAACTTGACGAAAACGTTCCTTTGCTCTAGATAATGTTTAAAATGAATGCCTGAGAGGGATAATGTAATCCTCCATAAATCCTAGTTTAATGTGTTTTAATAGGAGATCTCCTCAAGCCCTTCTCTTATTAATGACAATAATTATGAACCTGCATGATGAGTTGTTATCATTCAAATCATACAAAATGCACATTGGGAAGAGCGTGAGGGTGGCAGGGATGGACGAGAGCGAAATAGGATTTGAGACTTTTGTGAACCCGTGAACCCACGACTACAGAAGGCTCAAAATCGGCTAAGTATCGGATAACGCATTGGTCAGACGAAATCATCATAGGAGGAATGAGACTTGGAAGTTAGGGGAGTCCGAGGGTCAAATTGTAGATCGTGGAAATTTTGGATGCAAAATGTATATCACGAAACATGGGGTATGAGAGTTCGATCCCGCCAACCCGGGAACCCGCGACCGCGAAATTGACTAAGTATAGAATAGCGCGACGGTCAGACTCATGATGTGAGGGTATGGATGGAGATGAGGATCTTCAAGTCCGCCAACCCAAGAACCTGCCATTCTGAAAAAAATGACTAAGTATAGAACTAGAAAGGGAGAGTAGAAGGGAAAAAAGAAAAAAGGAAAAAACGGGTAAGTATAGAAGAGGGAAAAGAAAGGGAGAAAATAATTTGGGAAAATAGAAAAGGGGAGAGAAATTTCAGAAGCGGGAAATGATGTCAACAACAGGCTCCAACTATGGCATGATAACCCCTGTGGGTTGTCAAGAATCCAGAATCTTCTGTGACTAGGTGCTTCCACCCATTGGGCTATGGAGTCAGAGTAAGAATATACAAACTAAACAAAAATAAAATTATGTACAACAAGAATGAAAAGGTCTTAGGAGAAGAAACCTTTCAAATTTTTCACATTGATAGGAAACATTAACCTTTTTCCTTTCATGTCTTGGAGCATATAGGACTTAAAGCCTAATATCTTCTCGACGACATATGGTCTAATCCAGAGTGCTTCGAACTTCGTATGCATGGACGACTTCTCCTTGGCCTTGTTCCAAAGTAGCACCAACTCTCCCTTCTAGAATTTCTTCATAGTTGTGCTTTGATAAAAATATCTCTTGACGCTCTGCTGCCTCTGAGAAGTTTGATTTAGGGATTTGCTTCGTTCCTCTTCCAACTTCACCAACTGATTGATTCTCTTTTGGATGGGTGAATTGTCTTTTGTATCCTCGGTATTAACCATATATATCGATGCATTGAGCTCGAGGCTAATCAACATTTTATCCTCTTTCCCATAAACCAATAGATATGGAGACATCCCTGTGCTATCCTTCAGGGTTGTTCTGCTTGCCCATAATGCTTCCATCAACTTTAGATGCCAATTCCTCTGGTTCCTATCAACGATTTTCTTCAGTATATGCACAAGTGTTTTGTTTGTGGATTCAGCAAGGCCATTTCCTTGTGGGTAATAATTTGATGATTGACCCATGATGATTCCATATTTTCCACAAAACTCTGTGAACTTTGACCCGATTAAGATCGAACCATTATCTGTGAAAAGTTTATCAGGGACACCAAATCTCGATAGAATGTTGTCTTTGAGGAATTTAATCAGTTCTTCAACATCATCCTTTTTTAGCGCCGCCACTTCCAACCATTTCATGAAATAATCGGTAGTTGTCAGAATGTATACATGCCCCTTGCTAGATTTTGGATTAATCGGCCCAACAACATCAAGTCCCCATTGGGAAAATGGTTGTTCTACCACAATTGGTTGCAAAGCCATCGCAAATTTCTTCATTTTTCCTGAAAAATGCTAGCATGAAAAACATTTCCTTATTGTGGCATACAAATCTTTGAAGATTGATGGCTAGTAAAATCCTGCTCTGATTATTTCGTGGGCGGTTGCAGTATGTGCAAAGTGTCCACCACATATTCCCTCATGGAATTCTCTGATCAGTTCTTGGTCTTGATTTTCATTGACGCATATCAACAGTATACCATCAAATTTCTTCTGAACAATATGTCAACAATCAACACGTAGTGGTTCACCTTCATCTTCAGTGTCCTTCGCTCCTTGGGATTCATTGTGATAGGAAATTGCCCAGACCTTAAGTAGAATATAATATCTTCATACCATTATGAATCAACTAATGGTTCTTTGAATGAGATTGAAATTATCCCATCGACCGAGTTCCCATTTGCGATGAGATTGCATAAACCTTGTCCCTTGATTTCCTTTAAAGGTTTAATCTCAATATCATATTATTGAATTTTTTCCAACCAGTTAGCCCATTTTCCTTCTCTCAATTGTTGATTTATAAGCATCTTCACTGGTGATGAGGGAACATAAGATATAACATGGGAGTTTAATATATACATCTAAAAGTGTGCTACTGCTTGTACAAGAGCCAAGGCTTGCTTCTCGAGTTATGAATACCTCAACTCATAGTTGTGTAGGGTTTTTCTCATAAAACTTATCGGGAGTTCTTCTCCTTTGCTATTTTTCTGGGTGAGTACAGACGCAACAACTGTCTCTATAGCAAATGAATAGATGATGAAATCTCTTTGAAAGTCCAGACTAATGAGGACAGGAGTAGTGGTGATTTCTCCTTTGATATTATTGAACACCTCCTGAGTATTTGTTGTCCATTTGAACCTCTGATCCTTTTTCAATAACAAATTGATCGGCTTTACGATGCTTGTGTAATTAGGAAAAAATCTTCGCACAAAATTGATTTTCCCAAAAAATGTCTGGACTCCCTTCTTGGATGTCGAGGGTTGAGCTCGTTTATTGCTTTAATTCTTTTCGGATCTGTGTAAATCCATTCCTTGCATACAATATGGCCCAACAACCTGCCTTGAGTCACAACATACAAACATTTCTTCAGATTAAGAGAAATGTTGTATAATCTGCATCTTTCAAAAACCTTTCTTAAATGGTGGATATGATCCTTCCTTTTTCTTGAATGCACCATCAAGTCATATTTATAGTCTTCCATAAACTTTCCTATAAACATGTTGAACACATGATCCATGGCCCTTTGGAATGTGGCTCCAACATTCGTCAAACCGAAGGGAATTATACTATATGCATATGTCTCCCATGGTGTGATAAATGTTGTCTTTTCTCTATCTTCCTAAGCCACCAAGACTTGATTATATCCAGATAAACCATCCAACATGGACATGCAAGCCGATCCAGTAACTCATTTTAGAAGAAACTCCATGTTAGGCAAAGGAAAATTATCTTTTATGCTTGCTTTGTTAAGATCTCTGAAGTCAACACACATCCAGATTTCCCCGGTATTTTTCCTTACAATCACTGGATTTGAAAGTCAGTCTGAATTTCTGATTGCATAAATTATCCCTTCCTTCTTCAACTTCTCCAATTCGATTTTTACCAAAGGTTTCAACTTGGGATTCGTCATCCTTATTTTTTGTTTCATTGGTTTCGCTTCTTCCCTTAAAGGACTGATATGCTGGAATATCGTTTTATCATAGGATTTCAAATCATCATAGGTCCAAGTGAATACATCAATATATTCTTTGAATAAGGAAACATATTGATCAACCTCTCCAGTGGTGCAATCAACTCCCATGTTGACATATTTCAAAGACTTATCCATTCCAATATTGGCTTTTCTCGTTTCTTGCACCTTTCAAACTGAAACTTCTTCAAGGAGATTCCTAGCATGATCGTCTTTTGTAAACAAAGATTCAACTTATATACAGTATTTTGGGATAGAAAACGAGCTATTTTCTTCTTCATCATCATCGTTTAACAAAAAAAATTCCAACTGTTCATCGTTCTCAAACACTTGTAAGTAATCAACATTATCAGGCATGGATGGTCGAAAATCTCTTTCTACCTAGAAAGACATTTTTCTTTGGACATCATCTGGGTTTGATAATGAGGCCGCCAAGGCTAGTGAACCGGCCTTGTGATTCTTGTCCCTTGGAATGAAAGCAATGTTGAAGGAGCTGAAAGATTCCATCAGTTTGTTAACTCTTTTGAAATACAACTTGAGTCTTTCCTTTTTGATTTTGTACCTTTGGGTAATTCAGTTGATGACCAACTCCGAGTCTCTGGTCACAAAAAGGTGTTCTATTTTCATTTCCCATGCAAGGATCATCCCCTGGATCAGAGCTTCATATTCTGCCTCGTTATTTGTGCAAGAAAAATCCAGCCTTGCAGCATGGCGATGCACAGTCTTATTTGGACTCAAAAGAACAATTCCAAATCCATTCCCAGATTTAGAACAAGCTCCATCGAATAACATCCTCTAGTAGCATTCAAACAAACATTCTTGGCCCCCCAAGCCTTGAATTCGCTCTAGGATTTCGTTGTGCTCCATGTCAAGGATAACATAGTTTCAAATCTCGACATCTATATAATATTCCATTAATTCATTGTCCTTATTCTTGAAGGAGAAGGGTTTTATGGGTTCACGGGGTATCTTAATCATCGTTCCTTCATTGCCTAGTAGAATCATACAACTTTCGTCATTCATTATATATCCACCGATCATGGATGTCCAGTCTCTTCCCAGCACAACGCCTTGTGTTGGAGGAAGGTCTACCACAATAATATTGAAAATTGTAATGATATGGGGGGTTATTGTAATCCAAGCATAAAAATCCTTGATTTCTCTATACGCTGGAACTTTTCTAGAATAGATTGCATATATGCTCTCACCAGTTTCATAATACTTAGTGAAACTCATGCCTAATGCCTCCATGACCGCAAGTGGCATTATATTATTTGTCGTGCCAATGTCAACTAAAAAATTGTGTAATGCGACATCATGATTTTCAATTGAAATGTATAAGGGCAAAGTTTTACCTCTCAGCTTGGCATTTGAAGAGCTTTGGCTCTGTTTTGGAATGGTGACGATAACTTCAATTCTTTGTGATGGATCATCCAACAACTTCAATATGTTCTGTCTCTGTTGAGGAATATTTACCACTTCCGTAAAAGGCAGAGTTATCCTCAATTTACTTAGGTCCTCCATGACATTATACGTTATTTGAGTGGAGCTTGACGTCATGTATTGCCTTTTGGTTCCATTTCCATCTTTCACCTTCTCATTCGACACTTTTTCATTTGCTTTTTCTTTTTATTTTTCTTTTTTCTTGTCAGAGCCGCCTTTATTCTTTGGTCTATTTACAAACCCTCTTGTTTGGGCGACGTTTTCGTGCGAGTTAGGATCGTTGTCGCCCTCTCCAAATATATACATGGACGTCTCACATTCATCCATCTGCACTATTTTGGAGCTTTCATCAGGTAAGTAATAACTTTCTTGCTCGATTAATTGCTCATCATAGACATCATCCATAACAACCGCGTTTGGAGTAGGCTATCTGGGAACCCTTGGTCTATGTGGGTCATCAATGTTCTTGAACCTGACTACGTTTTAGAGGGGAGGGTTCCTCCTTTGCTCGAGAATCGACATTCTTGGGTTTATCATGTAATTATCTCCCCTTCTTAGTCTGGTTATCTGATTTTGCATTTGTTTGATGGTTCTATTCATCTGTCCAATTTCAATTATTTGCTTTGTTTCCTGCGCTGCAACAAGATCAACCTTTACACTAGGCATGTTTCCTTTAAAAAATTCTCCTCCTGCGGTTTGATTCTGAGTCGCTCGAGGTTTGAATTCTTCGTTCTTTCTTGAGTTGGAAGCTCCTTGATTATCAATATTTAATCCCCCCATCCTCCTTTTCACTCTTCCTAGTATAATGTTGAGGTCAACACCCATCTCAATCATAACTTCTCCCATCTCAGTGGCCTTAGTCATTACTTCTTCCAAAGTATCCATTAGGGATGTTGTGATGGAATATTTTACATTTGGGGGCATTTCATGCTTATAACAACCGAGAATGACTGGGTCATTGGGTATTTTATCTTTTGGAATTCTACTCAAGGTCTTATTGAACCTGAGGTTAAAATCTCGTATCCTTTCATTCTTCCTCAACCCAATCTGGGTGAAGTCTGTGAGGAGGGTATGGTAAGAAATTGGAGGGGAAAACATAGTTAGGAACATACCTTCGAGGTTGTTAAATGAGAAAATGGATCTACTGAGCAACATTGTATACAATTCATAAGATCTTTCTGATAAGGCTTGCAGAAACAACCTCACCATGATGTCATCATATTCAACTTAATGAAAGTCACAAATATCAAGAAATAAGTGCAGATGCCTCTTTGCATTGATTGTTTCGTCTCCAAAAAATTCCTTTAAGGTGCCCTTAGGGAGAACAAGGAGCTCGTTTTGTTCTCCTATAAGATTAAGAGGGGAATCTCTTACCCTCCTTCTATTTCCAAACCCTGGGATTCCTTGATTTCTTGCGACATCTCTTCCACCTCCTTGTCTCTCCTCATGATGCTCGTCTCGGGGTTGCTCGTCTCTCTCTACCATGTATGAGGAGGCTTCAAGAATAGATTTTTCACTTATAAGGAAAAATGGTTGCTTACTTTTACTTCTGGTAATGGGTCCCTTGTATTCATCCAACTTCAACCTTGACCTTGTTCTTTTGCTGCTCTATATAGCCTTTGATTTCTTCAATCTTGTCATTCTTCTCTCCTCTGTCTTTGGAGGATTTCTCTTTCTTCTTCTTGGACTAAGATCTGCCAGGACCTTTCTAACTCTTCTCGAGTCTGGGCTGTCATTATTACCAGATTATACAACTAGTGTAAAATGCTTCGTTGATTATTCAATCCAATTTCTAAATGGGGTTGATCACCCTGGGGTAAAGTTATATATTCTTTCACAAAAGCTAGGCCGGGTTCTGAATTTTCAGTTCATGTCCCCAATATGGTCGCCAAAAATGTTGACTCTTGAATTTGTTAGGACCGAAACAAAAACCTCATGAGAATATAAATCCCCCTACGTTTTTATATAGGCGGTACTCCTCTGTTATGATTTTTCATGGGATTCGAGGTCTTCGGAATGTGGGACTTTTATAGAAGTTTGTTATGGTAAAAGGAAAGTAAAAATATAAAATAAAATAGGAAATGTTTTATTTCTTTTTAAGTAAATTTCTTGAGAGTGGACCAAGAACCACACACATTCACACATTTAAAGCAAGTAAACAAAATTTCCTCACATCCATCATAGTAGGGCTAAAGATTTATGATCACATAAAAAAATAAAAGAAAATGATCTGAATTCATAAGAGAACTTTGAGAGAGTGACACATGGGAAAATCAAATAAATATAATGATAGATCAACCTCATATACTTTATATTCAGAAAACTGGGTTACAAAGTACAATTGAGATTATTCCCAAAATAGCTCTCTTGGAATTTCTAAAAAATGTATAGTTCATTACATATTCTCTAAAATTTAAATGCGTTTGTCATAATGACTGGGATTGGGGCTCCCACGGACCATAAATAATATATATATATATATAAGAATGAAGTTTGTAGAAGGAAGAAAGTGGGCAGTGGAAGACAACAAGACCTGGTAAGAATAAAAAGGAAATTATCAGTCTTCAGTTAAACCTTTCTATTTAAAGAGGTGGAGTAACTGGATGAAGAACTCTATAAAGATAGAAGGATGTGATCAGTATGAACTTACTATGATGGTATCTCTTCCTTGTTATTTGCTTGCCGATGTCCTTTTATGTCTTTCATCGAGGAACCATCTCAACTGCCTTTTGCCCTTCATCGGTAAGTTTGTCGACAAGCTTTCTAAACCACTCCTTGATGTAGCTTCTCATTGGTGCCACATTGATTTCATGCCGAATTTCTATATTGAAAAGATCACCCTCCAATTCCCTTAGATCAATGGAAATATTCTGTAAAGCTTCTTCAATATCTTGATTTTTCATTGAATAGTCCACTAGCCAGTTCTCCACGTCATCTTCACTATACTCAATAATGCCATAGAATTTTTCAAATGATAACCCTTTAAATATATCAACTTGTTCGTCAAAGGCTTGCTTGGTTATGAACAACAAGTTGAGAATCAATTTAGGGTCTTGGACCTCATTGGTGCTCCCGGCTAGGTCTATCTCAGTCAACCTTTTGAATAATTCTTCTCTTTCTTGTATTGGGACAATTGGGAAGAGATTTCAATGGAAATCAACTTTCCCCAATCGAAGATGGCATATTCCTTAACCGTAAAGTACAAAATGTAAGGAATCATGTGGGAAATGTTGGCTGTAGTTTCTTGTCTTGTTATCCTCATGAAAAGCCAAGAAATTTCCTGAAAAGGATTTTTGAATGAGCTAACCTGCAATATCGTGATGTCCTCAAGGATGACCGTTGGGTTCTCTAGTAACTCAAGTAAGAGGTCCAACCCATTTTAACGCTTCTTTAAGATTTCTCTACAATATTCTCCCTTGAAGGTAAGCGTGGGCTCGAGAAGTCTCAACATCTTACGAAATACCTAAGGCGACAGAGAGACAGGTGAATGATCCCGCAATTGAATGATTTGTTGGCTTGGAATATATCTCTCGGTGCACTAGGTGACCAACTCCTTATAGTCAAAGACTTATGGGACACAACCTGTGTGCGCAATTCCAGACGTCCAGATTACTTCCTTCTGGGAAGAATGGGATGAGTAGTAAGAATACGCTCTAGAACACTGGAATCTCTGGTCCTCATGGCCAAAAATGTTCAATGTATCTCCATAGAAATGTTGTCAAGTTGCTGACATAAGTTGATGAAAATGTTCCTTTGCTCCATATAATGTTTAAAACGAATGCTTGAGAGGGATAATATAATCCTCTGTAAATCCTGGTTTAATGCGTTTTAATAGGAGATCTCCTCGATCCCTTTGATTATTAATGACAATATTTACAAACCTCCATGATGAGTTGTTAGCATTGAAAGCATACTAAATGCGCATTGGGAAGAGCGTGAGGGTGGAGGGGACGAACAAGAGCGAAATAAGATTTGAGACTTTTGTGAACCCGCGAACCCATGACTGCAAAAGGTTCAAAATCGGCTAAGTATAGTATAGTGCAGTGGTCAGATAGACTCATCATAGGAGGAATGAGACTTGGAATTTCGGGGAGTCCGGGGGTCAAATTGTAGAACGTGAAACTTTTGGATGCAAAATGTATATCATGGAACATGGGGTATGAGAGTTCGACCCTGCCAACCCAGGAAACCGCGATCACAAAATCGACTAAGTATAGAATAACGCGGCGCTCAGTCGAACTCCTGATGCGAGGGTAGGGATGGATATGAAGATCTTCAAGTCCACCAACCTGGGAACCCGTCGTTCTGAAAAAACGACTAAGTATAGAACCAGAAAGGGAGAGTAGAAGGGAAAAAAGAAAAAGGGAAAATGGGTAAGTATAGAAGAGGGAAAATAAAGAGAGAAAATAATTTGGGAAAATAGAAAAGGGGAAGGAAATTTTGGAAGCGGGAAATGATCTCAACACATCCTTCCACAAGCCAAGTTGTGCGACGTCTCCAACAAGGTAAGCAACACACCAAGATTTAGTTACATTAATCTCTTTTCCCTCTCCCCATGGAACTCGATGCAATGGAGACCATTGCTTCCTAAGGAGGGAGGATTGATCCATGTGGCTATCAATGGAAACCCACCTATTCCAACTGGCTCATTTTGGTAGTTTCAATTTGGCAGTTTTGTTCCTAGTTTTTTAGTCCCAAACTTCCGGGGCCGTTTTGAGGCCCTAAACAATGTTTTTAGAACTCACCACAATCAAACTAAAAACTAAGTCAAAGTTTGACAATAAAATGTGTAGTCCTCGGATAGACCTTTCCAACAAGATATCGTGCACACCAAACGAAGATTGTATGCCAAAGTTACTCCCCCGGATAGTTGATACACCAAACTACCCAAAAATGGGTCCTCAAAATTGTTGGCTTTTCATCTTTCAGGGTTAGGGTTTGGATTTTATTTATGTTAAAAAGGCCTTTAGAGCCTCATTGTAAATCATCTTATTGAGAATACTGTTGATGATTGTAGCTATGTGA
>SNQJ01S0028228.1:2264-18052 GCA_010110895.2 Picea sitchensis | reverse complement strand
TTCCAAAAAATCCCCTAGCACAACACTGATGATTGTCGCTCAAAAAAATCATTGGTGGCTGAGATAAAAGACAAGGAGTTGAACCCTGATTCAGAATCTGATTCATAAAATACTGATACAAGACAGATCATCAATGCAGATCACACTGCTATTGTCGTGCTCACAACAATTCAACCAGAAGAACCAACAGATCCTGAAGAGGGGGAGAACCTTTTTCATTTACATATGTGGCTGAAGGGGACCCCACTACATTTTATTGTTGATAGTGGAAGCCAAAAGAACCTCATCTTAGCAGAGGTTGTCAAACGATTGGGATTGTTGACACCACCACACCCGCAAACATACAACATCGGGTGGCTTTTCTAGGGACGAGATCCTCGTGTCATCCAACAGTATCGATTGTCATACGACATCCAAACCTTCAAGGATGAGGTATTATGTGATGTTTCCCTGTTGGATGTCTCTGATGTTCTCTTGGGCCAACCATATATGTGGAAGCACCATGCTATTTATGAATCTTGACTCCGTAGTTTCATTGTTACTCTGAGGGATCATATCTATAGAATACCAGAGGTAATTACGATTATTGTCCCATCTAAATAGTGCTGCGAGGTAGTATCTCATACTACAAAATTCAGCTTCTTCACAATCTGTTCAAAAGGTGAACAAAAGGATACTCCAACCACTACAGCCTCGACCCAAGCACCTTCTATCCAACATAAGTGGGTCGACAAGAATGCAACAAAGCACAAAGATTCCTTCTGCACATAGACATCTCATGTAGCCCGACGGTTTGAACAAATTCAACCCCTCCAACAACATGTTCATGACAACCTTCCACAAACCAAGTAGCATAACGTCTCTAGCAAGGCAAGTAGCGCACCAAGATTCAGTTACAACAATCACTTTCCCCTCTCCCTTTGGAACTCAACGTAATGGAGACCATTTCTTCCTAAGGAGGGAGGATTGATCTAGGTGGATATTGGTGGCCACCCACCTATTCCAACTAGTTCATTTTGGCAGTTTTGTTCCTAGTTTTCGAGTCCCAAACTTCCGGGGCCGTTTTGAGGCCCTAAATAGCGCTTTTAGGACTCACCACAATGAAATTGTCTATGGATTTTGATTTCGATGGAAACATGTGTAGTCCTCGAATATGCCTTTTCAACAAGCTATCATGTGCCCCAAACGAAGATCGTATGCCAAAGTTACGACCCCGGGAAGTTGATACACCAAACTACCCAAAACAGGGTCCACAAAACTGTTGGCTTTTCATCTTTCGGGGTTAGGGTTTTGGATTTTATTTATGTTAAAAAGTCCTTTAGAGCCTCATTGTAAATCATCTTATTACGAATGCGAGTACTATCACATCTCTTCTCAGAGATAAGCTACCACCATTCTAGCGAGTCTTTCACTCTGTATTTTTACAGTCTTTGTACATTTTCGCTCATTAATATAAGTTGTGTATTACTATATCTTTGTGTTTATGGTTGCATCTCTGATACATTTCTGTTATATTATTGGATATCTGAGATATCTCTTTATATTTATTTTTTATATCTCCTCTCTCATTTCATGCTGAAAATAATTCGTATCAGTGGTATCAGAGAAGGTTGCTCTTGATCATTTTTCAGTGCATGTCTCCAACAAGGCAAGCAATGCACCAAGATTCAGTTACAACAATCGGTTTCCCCTCTCCCTCTAGAAATCAACACAATCAAGACCATTACTTCCTAAGGAGGGAGTATTGATCCAGGTGGATATCTGTGGCCACCCACCTATTCCAACTGGCTCATTTTGGCAGTTTTGTTTCTAGTTATCGAGTCCCAAACTTTCGGGGCCATTTTGAGGCTGTAAACAATGTTTTTAGGACTCGCCACATTCTAATTATAGACAGAGTTCAATTCTGATGATAACAAGTGTATTCCTCAGATAGAAATTTCCAACGAGATATCGTGCACCCCAAACGAAGATCGTATGCCAAAGTTATGCCCCGGGGAAGTTGATACACCAAACTACCCAAAACGGTGTCCACAAAACTGTTAGATTTTCATCTTTCGGGGTTGGGGTTTTGGATTTTCTTTATGTTAAAAAGGCCTTTAGAGCCTCATCATAAATCATCTTATTGTGAATGTGAGTAGCCTTCACATCTCTTCTCAGAGATAAGCTACCACCATTCTAGCGAGTCTTTCACTGTGTATTTTTATAGTCTTTGTACATTTTCGCTCATTAATAGAAATTGTGTATTACTATATCTTTGTGTTTGTGGTTGCATATTTGATACATTTCTGTTATATTATTAGATATCCAAGATATCTCTGTATATTTATTTATTATATCTCTGCTCTCATTTCATGCCAAAAATAATCCATATCACTCTTCCAACACAGTGTGCCAGGGTTTCTGTCGCCCTCCACTGCCCAATGCTTTGGTTGTGGGGATCTTCCACTCCCCCCCTCTTCTCTAGTTCGTGCAAAGGTGCACTAGGGTTTTCCACACCCTCATTTGTCTTCCAATGTGCCTTATCAACATGTGCTTAGCTAGGGTTTGCTAGCATGCCCTCCCTTTTGGTTATCTGGATGGTATGCTTTAGGGTTGGATCTAGATCCACGGTTTTCTCATCTAGATATAGCTCTCGATCCAGATCCAGATCTATATCTATAGGATCATGTGCTCATGATTTCTCTAGATGTTGTGCTTCATGGTTTTCCCTCCCTCTTGGTCTCCAACACCTTTTCTCTTCTATTTTCAGTGCACTCTCCATTCTCAATTATCAATTTCTTTAGTATATGAAGATAATTCCTCCTCGTAGAGAACCCTCCCCCAAAGATTCTACATATGAGCTATATTATCCCATTCAATACCTCTCTCTTACTTTGAATGAACTCATGTGGCTCCAATGGAGATCCTCGATGCCTCTACAGTTGGATTCTCGTTTCCAGCTACATAAGTTTTCAGGGCATATGAATGGTAAGTGTTGTAGGGATTTTGCACTCTACAGGAGTTGATCTCCCTTAGGTTCTACCAACGCTTAAGAAAATAATAGAGACATGAACTACAATATATCATAACATACAATCATACCAATTCCCAATCAATGAATACATAAACTTAGATAAACAGTGAAGTAGAGGGAAACATCAACATGTCTTCTATTAATCAAGGAAATAATATCACAACTTATAGGTGTATACTAAAGAAATGATCTCCTTCCAAGATCCTTGCCCAAGCCTTGCAACCAAATCACCAGAGTAACCTTTCTAGCTCTTTCCTCCCCTTTTTCCATGGAAATGGATTGGTTCTTATAGGGATTTAGAGATAAGGCCACATGGTTAATAGGATAAGATCTTCAGGCTTATACTTGAAGCCTTNAGCCTTGCAACCAAATCACCAGAGTAACCTTTCTAGCTCTTTCCTCCCCTTTTTCCATGGAAATGGATTGGTTCTTATAGGGATTTAGAGATAAGGCCACATGGTTAATAGGATAAGATCTTCAGGCTTATACTTGAAGCCTTATCGAGACTAAACCCCAAGAAATCAGTGTAAGGTCTCATCCATCACAACCAAGTCCAAAAAAGGGAGCATCTAAGCTCAGTCGCGACCTAAGAGCATAGACAGAGTGACCCGGTCATGACTTAACAGTCCAGAAAGAGCGACCAACCCCTTCGGTCGCATGCTTGAGGAAGGACAAGGGCGACCGAAGAGAGATTAGGCTAGAAAATTAGTTGGAAGATGATGAAAATGGGTGAATTAGGTAGGTGACCTCTAGGAGATGATGCCCAAGGGTTATTGGGTTAATAATGTTATAACAGATGCCCCCTAAAGTGTGAGGTCGGAAGAGGTGTATCATGGCTGAAATACTTTACCAATAAAAGGCGTAGAGCTATGGGAAAGGAAGTGTGGAGAAGAGAATCACCAATCCTTCATAAAAAGATCCATGAGGCGGGCATTCCCATGCTCAGTAAGATAGATGATATCATAGCTTTCATAAATACATTGCGAATCTATGCATGATGCAAGTGATGGCCACAACATAGTACACCATAGATCCATCAAGAAACAAACATGACACGAATCATGGCCACAAAAATATACACTGTGGATCCATGAAAGATGCAAGTGAAATCATAGCCATGACCAAGTACAAATGTGGATCTGTGTGACGTCACACAAACCTGTGAGAAATGGGTGAATTTCTTGTAAATAATCTCCATCACAGCTTGGGAAAGAATATCGTGGAACATGAGAGTAATCTTCCCCAAGGTCTTCGTCCGTAATCCAACTGGTATGATTCTACGACATGCGAATAAAGGATTTGAAGTCGAGCATGGTAGAAATCATTTGATTATTGATTATTGATATATACCATTATCATATGCGAGGGAGTCCACCGATGATGATGATGATGGAACCCAATATACCAAGTACAATCTATGAAGTGTGAATAAAGGAGTTTAAGTCAAACACTCATAGAGTCATATGACAAGATTCAATGATGTGAACCCACTATCAAAATGTAAGGAAACCTTCCACTGATGTATGCAAGTCCCAGGGTACTGATGGGTTTCTAGATTTCAATCCTAGATAATGAGTTGAAGTCGACAGGATGAAATCCATCGAAGGAGGGCCTTGATGTATCCCCCATCAATCGACGCGAAACAAGAAACTATGGATGGTGTGAAAATGATAATAATGGTGCATGACTCACACAGGGGTGGCGATGATAAAAAATCATAAAGGGACTACAGGTGACTGACGTATGTAGAACTTCCCTTGAACAAGTATGCATGGAAAATGTCTTGACTTGGAAAAATTAACTCAAGTGAAGACCATAATAATTGTTCGTGGACCGTTGAGGGGAATGTGACACAATGATGGGAATGGTGGTCAAATGAGAGAAAATGGATAACCCGATTGTTGTATGGGGTGATAAAACAAGTGCATTGTTCAAGGGAGACACAAAGTAATGACAACTGTGAGATAATGAAGATAACAAGACGAAAAAACCATCTAAAAATTCCCCACCATAATCGGTGAGCACCTCTTTCTAGTTTTACGAGTTGGAGAAGGATAACAAATGCTTGTTATATATCATTCGGCGATGAGTCGCTCAACATATTATTAATGAACTTGAGGAAGGAAGGGTTCGGTCCCATGAATGGGTCCTTCGATGTAAATTTTAACGAGTCCAAAGAAGGGAAACCTGATGACCTTTTCATGTTTAGAGAGTTTGAAAAATGTCATAAAGAAGACTCCATAATGAAATTTTTCATAAAGTTAGTCCCCAGGGTTTGAAAAAGTATAAAACGATACCTAGGAGAAATCTCCTAACCACAATGTATAGGGAGTTCTTTTTTTGTAAATAGTCTAATGAGACTGAAAAAGAGATAAAATACGACTCAACAGACGTGCTTTCTAATTCACTTTAATGAGTGTGAAAAACAACAAGATCGCTCGACAATCTTTTCAATTTTTAAAGAGTTTGAAAAGAGCTTAAAGCGTTCTCCATAATGAGGTATTTTTTTGTAATTAGTCTAACGAGGCCGAAAAAGGGGTAAAATATCACTCGAAATATGCCATTTCTAACCTTTTAATGAGTGTGAAAGGAAACAAGCTCACTCGACAATTTTTTCATGTTTAGATAGTCTGAAAAGAGCTTAAAGGACACTCCAAAGAGTTCCTTTTTCGTATAGCTTTTAGGAGTCTGAAAAAGAGATAAAAGTATACTCAGTAACATATTCTGATGCAAATACTAAGCTCGGTAACCTATTCTCATATATTTACGAGCACGAGAAATAACAAATGCTAAGCTCGAGATTAGTTTCATTTTTACACAAGCTTGAAACAAAGTAAAACTATGCTTGGGTAGGTTTCATTTTTTTGTGAGCTTGAAATTAGGAAAACTATGCTGGACACTTCCCAATGCAAAGTTCAAAGGTGGGTGGTTGGTACTTTKCCCCAAGATTGAGAAGATAGTGTATTAACTCCARCATGATAACTAGAGGCTAGAGACATTCCCCYCGAGCTTCGTTTCATCCACCGACTCTTTTCCTATTGCTAATTTCTATACCCAATAGATCCCTGGTTAATAATAGGAAAAATATTCATGAGAGAGGGAGGAAGAAAAAGGATCAACTGATTGAGTTGGATGGAATGAAGGTTTATGTACAAGTTTTAATGGAAGACTCAACTCAATGGGAAAGGCAATCGTTTCATTTTTTAACGAGATTTACATAGGAAAATAACCATGCTCAGAGATCGGTTTCATGTTTTAACGAGCTTGAAATCGAAAATAAACTATACTCTTTATTGGGTTGGATCCCTATACCTATGTTTCATTTTTTAACGAGCTTGACACAGAAATGGGAACCATGCTCATGGAGATCGGTTTCATTTTTTAATGAGCTTGAAATAAAAAATAAACTATGCTCTTTGTTGGGTTGGATTTCCAGACCTCTGTTTCATTTTTTAATGAGCTTGACACAGAAATGGGAACCATGCTTGCAGAGATTATCTTTATCATGGATTCCAAGATGATAATACTCCATAAGAAATACATGTCAAGGGACAAACCTCGATCATGGCTTCCAAGAGATCTTCACAAGACGGAAGAACAACAATTTGGAAGGAATACATGTTGAGGGGAATGATAGGGCTAGGGAGATCAAGCTCTAAAATCCCTATCAAAGATATCAACATATCAAATATTGGATCTAAGTCAGAAGAAGGGAGAGATTCCTCCTCATTCAGAGTTGAATGCATGGGATAGGTTGCCACATAATTGACTTGTGGCGGGGAAGATGACGCTAACATATAAGAAACATTCAGGGAAGAATGATGGTTGACCATCATATGAGGGACAATGAATACAAGTTAGTCGATGGTCACTATGTGTCCATTATGAGGAAAACACATCACTCAAAATAGTGTGGACACCAAATCTTTCACGGCGTAAACACAGTCTCTCTCGAGGAGAAAATTAAAGTCCAAGGGGTCATGGACTACCATCACATCAATGTAGACCATTTCCCCCCCCAAAGTAACAGGAAACTGAGGAAGGATCCCTAAAGGTTGACTATCCCTTATGTTAAAAGCCAACAGATTTTGAGTCACTGATGCAAGCTGAGGTGAACTAAGAGCTTGCAAAGAATTTGAGGATAGGATGCTAACATAAGATCCTTCGTCTATTATAGTGTTAGGAATATGCCTACCACAAAATTTGAGAATGATTTGGAAATGCGATTAAGAAGGGAGACGAGGTTATGTTATAGCATTCCAATCAATAGTAATCTCATTTCTTGGAGGGGGTGCCGTTGGAATGAGTGGAATGCCCCCTTGTCTGGAGGAGTCCGTAGTGACAAGAAAGACCTGAGCGACATCCTCACTCTTCAAAGGAGTGGGATCGATGGATGGGGATATCGAATCGACCAATTGATGGACCAGATCGATTGAGGAGGTACTCAAATCGATCATTGGGGTTTCACTCTTCGATGGAAGAGTGGGATCGACCGATGATGGGATCATATCGACCAATTTATCAACTGGGTCAACAAAGGATGAAACGAAATTGACTACTTGATCAATCGAACTAACCGAGGAGGGAACCAGATTGATTAGTCCATCAACTAATGGCTGGTTGGGAGAGATTTTACAGTAACCTGTTGGAAGTTGTTGTTGAACATCGATAATGTTTTTCAACTGATATGAAGCTTCATCCACGCGGGAACAAAGGTTGGTGCAGTGCATCTCCTTACATAACAAGCAAGGAAATTTGAATTTTCCCTTATTATTTCCAACCCAATTACTTGTCGATGGGTTGTCACCATCATGACCTACAACGAATGATGACATGGATTGAGAAGAAACGCGTGACCACACTTCTATGACCTTGGGAATCCTAGGGAAATCCTTGAGAAGGTGATCACCCTTGCAAAACCTGCAAGGGAATTTGGGCTTGCGATTTTTCTTATTAGACTTGAAGAAACCATCAACACTCCTAGAATTATTCCCAGAGTTTGGCTGATCACTTCCAACATGTATTGCAGTGGTTGGAAGATTTTCCTCTTTCTTAGTTTTCTTCTTCTTACTCTTTCGTTTCTTCTTCTTCTTCTTATCCACCTGGTTACTAGATGTAGATCTTTCACTAGGAGAAGAGGAAGAATGTGAAGTAAAACCTAAGGGAAAAGAAGGCGGAGGATCAACATGAGGTTGAGGATCTTGGGGTGGAGTGTTTACATATGAAGCACCAAGAGAATTGACGTTCATCGGAGTGGAAAATAACCAAACCGGTAACCCAATTGTGAGACCAGGAAGAGTCAAAGTGGCGATGTAAGGTGGACCAACATGTCCCGCAGAAGGATAAACGAACATAATCCATGGAAAAAGGATTCCTTTGTTGGTATTCCCTGGAACTGACGCCATAGATATAGGCTCAAACCCAAGGTCCACTAAGAAAAAAAACAACATGCGCTAGAAAATCTAGGAAGAAAACCAAACAAACCAATAACTTCTCACAATGAATGTACTAGTTGGTGATGAAATCCAACAACGCGGGAATACGTTAGAAGAGGCTAGGATGAGCGACTGGATAATTTATGTTGGAAATCTGCTTAACATACTTACACCCTAGTGCAAGTCCCCTTATGGCGAGAGCCACAAGTTACCCTCCAAGGAGCCCGAGTTAGTTTGGCCAATGTCTGGCCTAGGTACAATGAAGTCTCCCCTTCAATGTCACCTTGAGTAAAGACCCTAAATATTATGGCCACTAGGGTTAAAAACTTTCATTCAGCCTCCGGGAGGGTACAGTCGACAATCGGGTCCAAAATTATGGGAAGGTTATCAAGTCTGAAATTCTCCAAGAGGATTGAGAACAAGAGGACCAAAAAAATCTCTAGAGGACCCCGAACGAATTCAGGATTCAAGAATTTCCAAGACCAAATGAAAATAGTCGATTCTTAGTAATAACCCCCAATATACAGACGTTCGACTATGTTTGGTTAAGACTAGGAGGGGTAATCTTGATTCCTCTTTCGTACACAACCTCGTGTTTAGCCACTGTGTGAGAGGGGGGTCCCGACTATGCTTATATGAAAATTGGATTTTCTCTCCTTATCACAAGATTCTAAGTTGGTTTTAGTTTATTTGGAGAGTTCACCTCATAGCCTATTCCAAAGCTCTATCCTGATATATTGTTGATGTACATGCCCTATTATCGCACAATTTGTACTTTCCTAAAGCCCAAAGCAAGTAGATACAAGACCGACGTAACAGGGAGTGACCTATCACTGTCACCTTAACAAGAAACCGCTTTCTATTTAAGAGTATATCAATGTACCCTAGGTGGGATGTCCCTAGTGACATGAGGGTTTGAGAAGGCTAAGGAAAAAGTACAAGAGATTTCCCCCCTCTTAGAGGTCACTCAATTTCAAAGGGTTCTTTGTGTCTTATAGAGATGAAGCAAAGGATAAATGAGGTGTACATGCCTAGAACAAAACAACAATAGAAAAAGCATGCAATTTCAAGGTACCATATGATGTTAGTGCTTCATAAAACCATGAACCTTTGAAATTAAGTAAGCTGATATAATACTGCAGCAAAGTAATTATCTATAACAACAATGAATGTTTTGTAACAACCACAATAATTATGCTTAAAAAATTCTTGAAAATGACAAGAGAATGTAGCTCTAATTTGACAAAATGATAGCAAATCGTCAGAAGCAAAGTTGGCAATGTCTAATAATCTTTTAATGTCACTTTTTAAGATGAATTTTCTGTTGTAATATGGTTGTAGCAATGTTTTGCAACAACAACAATTTATTTAGGGAGTTAGTCTAGTTTAAGGTTAGTAAAAGTTAGTAAAGGTTTCAAGGAAGGTTGTTTGCGAGTTGTTTGATCAATCAATCACTAAGGTGAGTGGACTAATGCCTTTTAGGGTATATGGAGTCAAGAATAGCTGTAACAAATCTTAGAGAAAAATAGCAATGATAGTACTTAGCCAAAGCAGATGGAATAGATGGAGGAGGTGTTGGTAACCCAAGGCCTCAAACATCCATGTCCCAAGATAAAATCGGCTAGAAAGTAAGAAGACTTAGGCCCTAGCGATTTCTCTTTGCTTAGACAATTTAGAAATGATATATGCAATAGGCAATTAGAGTAGGGCTACTAGAGTGTTAGCATTTAGGGCTCTAGTAGCTACTTCTAAATAAGGTGTACTTTGAGAAAATTAAACAAGTGGAAAACTATAGAGAGAAATATAACAACTTATATTCCTCTCCCAGGGTTTTAAGCAAGCAATTTCATAATATTTAACATGAACCATGTAAAAGTTACCACAAATATTCAATAACATAAACAAATTGTAGATATTCTACTTACTTCACCGAGAATAATCAAGCCAAACCCTAGTTGAATATCCTCCACAATGAAAAATAACCAAAATACGCCAAAATTTTCCTCTCCAAGAAGTTGTGCACCACTGAGTTCAGCCAATAACCCTTAAAGAGGGTCGAATTTTAGACCACACACTTGTGTGATGAGTGAATGATCATAAAATGAGAGTTTTCTCTCTCTATTTATACAATATCAATGACCTTTAATTAAAATTAGGTCATAAAAAGGCCGATAGGACCAATTTACATTTAAAATCCAATTTTTACATAAATGACATTAATTAAACCCTAAAATCATATCCAAGGGTGACGGTGTGCCCTTCTAAGGTGACGTTAGGCCCCTAGGGTGGAATGTTAGGCCTCAAATGTAGAACATTTGACCTCCAAAGGCCCTGAATGCTGCCACACATTCCAACTAGCACACAACTTCCCTCATAAGTTTAAACCCTAACTCTAAATGATGTCAGGGTCACAATGATGACACCATGTTCCCTCAAGGGTCAACGTCTAGGTGGAAAGGAAATACCCCTTTGGGTCTAGTTCTGATAGAGTGTCCCTGGTGCAACGCCTTTCTTTCTTCCTGGTGCAAGCCTCTGGTGTCTCTCTCCCCCTGGTGGGGTCACAACATCCATCTGTGGGATTTCAACCCCATGGAGGTCCGAGATAATCATTCCCCCATATGTACCTATCCTCTGGGAAATGTCCTGCAACAACAACAAATATGCCTTCCAGGGGTTCATAAGTCACAGAGATCATAGCAATGTCAATCACATCTAATAATCAAATTACCCAAACATGTGCATCAAACCCCCTTTACCCAGACAAATGTTCAAAGACGTTATGCAAATTAACAAGACGGGTTTGGAGAGGGTCTTAGGATGTCCTATCGGGATAATCCTCCTTAAGTTCTGGGTGTTTCCTAGGTGAGAGCCAATATAGGTGATGTAAGTGTGTGTGAAGTGACATGGGAAGTGTTTGGGCATAGGGTGCAGTGATAACAGGGAAATGTAGGTCTTACCTATGGGTGCCTCTATAGAGGGCAAGATGCACTTTATCATGGATGCCATTGTTTCTGATCCCTTCAATTCCTTTTATTCTTAGTATTATTACTTTTTCTTTTGTTATTCAAGGGAAGAGCTCAGGGACACTATCTTGGTTTGGTTACCAGAGGTGGCATTGTTACCCACAATCATTTCATGGAGATGATAAGGTTGGCTCGTGATGAGACCCCCTTTCTCTTAGTTATGCCACCAAGAGCCACTACCTTGGTTTGGTGACCAGATAGATGGTAGTTTCATATCTCTACATGCCCATGGTCCTAATATGTCAGCTCATGATGAGACCTCCCATCCACCAACTAATAGCTTGAGTGTTCATTTATCTTACATGTTCCCTTTTCTTACTGAGAATCCTTTTACTGATTTCTCGAGAATCCCTAGGTGAAGCATCTCAAAGGTTTTATTTTGGATTTTAACTCTTTCCAACTACTTTTACCCTCTAGGCCTTTAGCACCTTCTTCCCACAAGGAAATGTACAACCCTTCCTAGTGTGGAAAACCCAATTCCTGAACAAAGGTAGGGGAACAAATGAGAGGATTAAGGATGGAAAGTGGTAAGTATGGAGGGAATGGACGATGACCTTTCATAGACCCACCTAGTGGAAACCCATCCTAAAGGGAGATCAACTTACTAGGGAATCATGTCACCCTCCCAGGTATAAGCAATTTAAAGAGCATAATTTCTAGGCAAACGTTATGAAATGAAGGAGAATTTAGTGCAACATGTTCAAGTGCTTCAATAATCAGAGTGACACATACCATGATACTCGTAATCATCACCTCATTGAGCAAGAATTACTGCTACTTCAGGACTAAGCTGGTGGGATGGATACCGTTGTTGTTGATAGATGGGTTGCACTGAAGAAAAGATGGGCCCTCCAGGGTCATTCTCAAGTAATCTAGCTCTCGACACTCAATGCCTAGGACCTATGGGCCTCGAGACATAATATCCTTAGTAATCCCTAGGATAGGGGATAACATATGGCTCCAACTCAGGGACATGTGCTCACCATAGAGCGCATTATAACCTCAACATCTCTGGTATGACCTGTATCTGCGAGATCTCAATAAAATGCATTAGTAATCTTCATGGTGGTGATATCACCCCTCGCTCATATATGATATAATGAAATGAAATTAAGCACACATATATACATAATGAAAAAAAAATGAAACTACACTAGCATGATATGCATATGGTATATACAATCGATGCAAATTCCTAACTTACCTCTACTTACTTGTTGGTTGAATGCTAGGTGTAATCAAATAACTAGTGAAACCATCCTAGCAATATCTCTTAATACTTGCCTTTGCACTTCATCATAAACCAAAACAATGATAAGTCAAACACAAAAACAACATGAGTTAGAGAATGTATCATATTACCAAAAATCGTAAAGTCTAGCTCATGGAGGCGGGAGGGAGGGACAAAATTATGCCAAGTCCTACTTCTAGGAAAGTCGTCAATCCATCTCAGAAAGGGATCGTGAAAAATAAAAGGCTCAAAATACTGACTCAAAGTGTCTGAATTTTGGCTACCTTGGACAACATCACATCCCGAGGTCTGTGAAGGGACTAGCAGGAACCTAGAGGATGATAAAAAATCTTCTAAGGGAAAGATGAAAGACTGAAATGATAAACTTTTTTGTAAGGTATTCAACCTACCCTTAAATTCCAAAAGTAATCTTTGCCCTAGAGATAACTCAAGAGAAGGAACATGTTTTCCAACTGCACCCTTAGCGACATAGCGAGGTAAAGTAATCAAAGGAGGCTGGGAAACCTTGTCACAAGTACCCTGCTTCAGGAAAGAAATTCCCTCACCCTCATTAATATTTAATCATAATGGTGTTTGATAATTTTCTTCATGGAATAAATCCGAATTATCAAAGGAATACTCATCAAAATCCTCAAGGTATGACCGGAAATAATCAGGAGAACATAGAACTAGGTCATCCTTAGGTATTTGAAAAGTGTATGTAACTATATCATCTCCTTGTTGCCATATGTCAGAATCATTAGTAACCTCATATGATATTTGTAAAGGCAACGCTTGGAAATTACCTTCAATGTCGTAAATGGGATCCCCATCATACCCAATCACATCCCATTTACACTTCCTGACATGTATGAACTCATCAATATTATCAACAAAGTCATTACCTTTATCATAACATGAAGGGCTTGAAACATCCAAGGGCTCCTCTAACACTTCTTCACTTTCCAAATCACAAAATAAAGCATCATCAAAATCTTGGAAAGGGAAATAACTTACCGTGTTTACTTCTTCCTATGCAGGAGCTTTAAGGATTTGGATAACTTCATCAAGTGGAAGAGAAAGCATCATTGTCGCATCCTCACGAATTGCTCTTACATTTTCAGTTTCATAATATGGATGATCTAGCTTGTCCAAGGTTTCCCTTTCTTCTTCACCTTCTGAATCATAAAACATGGTATCGTAAAAAAACTGAAAAGGAAAGTGACTAACCTCATCCTCTTCTCTTTGAGCAGGAGGAATAGGATCTTGGATGGCTTCATCAAAGGGACTCCCGACCACACATTAATACTTCATCATTATGTTTGATATCTTCAGGCTCTCGCTCTTCAACCGGGTCTCCATTATCCTTACAGGCAGAAGCATGAGTAAATTCTTGTCCTTTCCTGTGGGATTGACAACCTTCATCAATATCCCCTTCCTAAACCTCTTGTTGACTGATGTCTTGTTCTAAATATTTTGGGGTTTCTTCAATAGAGGTCTCAAGGGAGGGTAATCTCTTGGGAATATCTGGGGTGTCTTTGGGCTCACAAACCTTGACTTCTGGAACAAAGGATTGTTCTTTGAATGATGACATGTTGGCTTCGATTTTAGTAGCCATGCTATAAACTTCCTGGGTTGTTCTAGGAGCTTTGTCTCTGATAGGGAAACCTATTTGTCCTGTAAATGATTTGGTGTAAAGAAAAATAATAAATTTGTGTGACGAGTGATAACTTACTGGGATCTGTTGTAATAGCCTTTCAATTTTATCATGAAATTCCCTAATAGTTTCATTCTCATTCTTCTTTATGTGATTAAGTTTGTTTAGCAAAACCCAAGGATCCCATTTTTCAAGGAAAACATCTTCTAATTGATCCATGGATGTAATACTAGCATCAGGGAGGTCATCATACCATCTCCTAGCATTATCATGAAGAGAAATAGAGAAAAGTTTCATTGCTAGATCTTCAACATCGTCACTGATAGGGTGGAGTTGAAAGAAAACATAAAAATCACACACATGTTTATTACCATTCTCTTCATCACTACTAGTGAATTTAGGGAGCCATTTTTCACACCTCATAGGAATTCATTGAGGATACCCTGGTATTTTACTCATATCCAAGGGTTTAAAATTTCATGGGTCCCATTGAGAAGCCATGTTTAGCTTAATAATTAGTGGAGTCGCCAGATAATCCTTCTAGGGATCATCAAATGGAAAAGAGGGAATCACCCTCAATGGAGTCGCCAGGTAAGATTCATAAGATAAAGGATTTGAGGGAAAGGCTTACCGAAAAAGTGTCGTTGAGGAATATTGACTCAGTGTTTCCCGACAACGGTGCTGAAATGTTATCGCACAATATGTACTTTCCTAAATCCCAAAGCAAGTAGATACAAGACTAGAATAACATGGAGTGACTTATCACTGTCACCTTAATAGGAAACCCCTTTCTATTTAGGGGTATATCAATGTACACCAGGGGAGATGTCCACAGTGACCTGAGGGTTTGAGAAGGCTAGGGAAAAAGTACAAGATAGTTCCCCGCTCTCACATATCACTCAATTTCAAAGGGTTCTTTGTGTCTTATAGAGATGAAGCAAAAGATACTTGAGGTGTACCTTCCCAGAACAAGACAACAATAGAAAAATCATGCAATTTCAAGGTACAATATGATGTTAGTGCTTCATAAGACCATGAACCTTTGAAAAATAACTAAGATGATATAATAATGCAACAAAGTAATTATCTATAACAACATTGAATGTTTTGTAACAACCACAATAATTATGCTTCAAAAATGCTTGAAAATGGTAAGAGAATATAGCTCTAATTTGACAGAATAATAGCAAATTGCGAGAAGAAAAGTTGGCAATGTCTAATAAGATTTTACTGTCACTTTTTAAGATTATTTTTCTGTTGTAAGATGGTTGTAGCAATCTTTTGCAACAACAACAAGTTAGTTAGGGAGTTAGTCTAGTTAAGGTTAATAAAAGTTAGTAAAGGTTTCAAGGAAGGTTGTTTGAGAGTTGTTTGATCAATCAATCACTAAGGTGAGTGGACTAGTGCCTTTTAGGGTATATGGAGTCAA
>SNQJ01S0028227.1:206896-223829 GCA_010110895.2 Picea sitchensis | reverse complement strand
CACTCTTGCGTGTATAGAATGACAAATCCGAGCATCGTCGGTGGGAGAATAGGACATCTGGTCAGATACAAAACTGACCACAAAACAGATTCTGCACACTGAAATTCATAAGACAAATCATGGATATCGAGTATTCTAATTGTAAGCCATTCATTTGTTTTACAAATTAAGCAATGAATCACCGTACATGCAATTATGCATATATTTGCTTTACTAATTAAGCAACGAATTATCATACATGAAATCATTGAGGCAGGTTTGCTTTACTAATTAAGCAACGAATTATCATACATGAAATCATTGAGGCAGGTCAAACTTTTAAAATAAATTATGCATTGTTATTAATAAAGGCCAAGGTGCTCTAAGAAATCATACAAAATTAATTTCTTAATAACACATTGTCACACTCTTAATTTCTTAAAATTAACTTGATTACACTCTTAAAATGCATATTTCTATGTTAATAGATGTGACCCAAATCTTTTAACACAATACTTCATAGCACTTCATGATGGGCATTCACATGGGTGCAAATCACACATTTTCCACATGTTTTTCATCTTTTCATTGCTCCCAGTTAGTAGGTACATTGTTGTTGGAATTTTCCATTGCAATAATGTTAATCTACAATCTTCTCCAACTTTGGATTGATATACACTTCAATAAATTGAGGTAGTATATTATTGGAATCAATCATACATTTTCCACAAATTCCTTATCTTTTCATTGCTCGCATTTAGTAGTAGGTTCATTGTTGTTGGTATCTTTCACTGCAATATTTTCAATCTACAAACTTCTCCAACTTTGGTTTGTCATACAATTTAATTTACAACCTTCTCCAACTTTGACTTACCATACAATTCAATTTATTGATATAGTGTAGTAGTGGAATCAGTGCAATTTCAAAATTTTAATATATGTGTGAAATTATGGATATTTATAATTTGATTTGTCATACAATATCAATCTATTGGAATAGTCTATAAGTGGAATCTATATTTGATCCTTTAAGTGAATTTTAATATATGTGTGAAATTATGGATATTTATAATTTGATTTGTCATACAATATCAATCTATTGGAATAGTCTATAAGTGGAATCTATATTTGATCCTTTAAGTGTGTTTTGATGATTTACAATTTGACAAATTAAGAAGCATACATTATTCAGTCTATATATATAGTATTTACAATTTTAATCATTTATAAGGTAACAAATTAATAAGTATATATTATTTTATCTGTGAATCGTTTTTAAATTTTACTTAAATTTTTCTTAACTCTAAATTTATTAAACATTAAGAGATGTAAAATGAAAAGAAAACAAGATTCTTAATGCTTAAAAAATAAGGGTTAAAACATATTTACTTTATATTATATGTACATATTTATTATATTTTTATTTATTATTATAGTGATTTTTTATTTACTTTTATATTAGGAATCTCAACTTTTTTCCATTTTAGTTTATTAGATTTGTGTTATGTTACACATATCCTCCATATTGGACTACAGAGTGCACCTTGTTTCTCTATGTGCAATGACATCAAGATTTCCAATAATAAATATGAGCCCTATTGTGCAGATTCCAAAAAGATTTATTGCACTAGAAATCAATTGTATGTTGAACAATTGTGCAAGGCACACAACTATTCAACCAATAGTTGCATGACATATTGTGTATGGATTGGAGTCCCTAACTCGTGCCAATGCATAGCTATCAGAGAAATATATATGTGCCCCATGTAGATATCCATTTGATAGTTACATAGCCTAGCAGAAACCCTAATGGGATTTTGTATGTGCCACATTTAACCTAATCTAAGAAAGTAACTAGATTAAAATGATGTAGAGTTCAAGAGCACTAACCTAATGGGATTTTGTATGTGCCACATTTAACCTAATCTAAGAAAGTAACTAGATTAAAATGATGTAGAGTTCAAGAGCACTAACCTAATGGTCACAAAATAAAAATAAAAACATTGGTCCAAATTTTTGTAGCGAGCTTTAAAAGGTTTAGGGCTTAAGTGGATCCACAAACTCAAACTCATCCAAACATTTTTCAAAATTCATGCCATGACTTCTTTATCTAGGTTTTCCTTGAATTTTCTTTTTCCTTGTGTGGTCCCATATGAGCTTTATTTTTGTTTTCATATGCATTGATAGATTCCTTGGTTTTAGTAAAATTCAATATGGTGCCATTATATTTTTACAATTAGATGCTTCACTTGGGAGCATAGAGAACTCATACATTCCATTTGCATGCCATTTTCACTATTGGTTTTGATTTCACAACTATTTTTATGATGTGGTATTTGTTTCATGTGTGCACGATGTTCATTGGAAGCCAATTTTCCCTCCATTTTTCATGTGGCTCATTCCCATTCCTTCAAGTATACTTATTTAAATTGGCATATAGATAGCATATCCCCTCAGTTTATGTTTAATTTTTGTTGTTTTCCACCCTTAAATATGATTTTAACACCCCCCCACCCTACCCGACCCCAACTCGAACAAGTGGCTTAGCCCATCCATCTTGTGTTTCACCCTTTCCCAATGGACATATCCCACCTACATGGGTTGCCATGGATTAGTATCTCATTCCATATTGGAATCCATGTAGTTATTTCCCAATTTAGGATCGGGACTCCATTCATCTGCATCCTAGAGATATCCTCATGCTTCTTCTCACCATTTTTTTGTCTTGTTCCCTTGAACTCCCAAGTCATTTGCATCAAATTGACATATTATGTAGTGATTCAACACATGTCACTAGCTCACTACATCATCCATATTCTGAAGAACATTTGTTTTTGTTTTTTTTGCATTTTCTCATCATTCCCTCAAGGAGATTTCCACAAGTTCCCCCATTGGTTGATTCCATTCACCGCTATTGTTTCCATCGTATAGGATCAATCTACTCATTTTCCTTTTGGGGAACCTATCCCCTTGCTTGTAATGTATCCATATTCTTTCATTATTTTTGGAAGATTTCACAGTGCTACTTTGGCACCACCATGTTACACGATCTCTTTATGTAGAAGTCCCAACCATCCTTGTTCATAGCATCCTCATTGAGTCACTCTTGGAGTCTCTCTCTTTTAGTACCCATCCAAATCCTATCATATTTCAAAATCCTTCTCGAGTAATCACTACCTCGGTTTGTCATTTCTATCCATTAGTTTTTTATACCATATAAGTTGTCTTTGTAAGCTCCTTGCTTATTTTTTACCATCACTCTTGGTGTTATATGGTCATGTCCAGTTCATTCGTTCCACTATGCTCTAAAAAAGGGAATTCTTGAGTCCCATTCTCATTGGCTTCCGCATATATTGTTGTCCTGGTCTTAATCGGTCTCATTTGCTACATTATATACTACACCTTGCATTGGTCTCTAGGGAGTCCTTCATTCCCTATTTTCGATGAACCTTCCCTTATTGAAATCAACAACATTATTCTAGGGGTTTCATTTAGAGGATTTATGCACTTTGATCTAATTTACATCATTGGTGGGTCACCTCGAATTGGGTAAGGGGATTCATCATTGTTCCTTGACTTGGTAGTTTCTCACGTTCTCAAAACAAACTCATTATCACACCATTGAGATATGTACACATTGATTGTTCCAATGTTCTAGTTCTAGTAGAATATCATCAGACACGTCTGGCTCTTTCCAATATTTTTTTATCCTTTCAGGTGCAAGTCACCTTTCATGTAGCTCTCTACATGTTTCGGCTAATGTTGGATATATTTTACCAATTCTAGTTGCAAATCCCAATATGTGTTTGGCTTTATTCAATAGTTTTTTATCCTCTAGTTTGAACTTTCATCCAGTGAGCTCTTTCCAGATATTGGACTTTCTTTTGTTCAACATGGATACTATGGTTTCTCATCCCCTTCTAGGGTGACAGTGTTCCTTCATTGTTTTGGACATGATGCAATATCCATTGTGTTTATGTACTTTTATAGGGCCTCATGTTTTGATGATTCCATAATGTATGTACTATGACATCTTCGTGACTTCGATCTAGCCCCATGATGCTATAATCCCATTGTGTTGTGCATGCTTCATAAGTATGGGTACATGACCTCCTTATTGATATTGAGATCATGTATACACCTTACCTCATGTTTTTTTTTTGTACGTGGTTCTTCTTAGTTATCTATAGGTGGTCCTCCCTTTATTTCGACACTCTACTCCATATTTAGTCCATTTCATTGTTTGGGTAAGAAATTGTGACGTATCTCATCTACATGAACTACTACTACCTCATATGTTAGGAGACAACTATTATTAACCTAATTTTATTCACCTATACAATTTTAGTAGCTTTCCTTGAATACATCATTATTGCACTAATAACCTACATTATGCAACCTAGGTCATCATCATATGAACCTATTGTACTTCACTTACCCAATTCAAACCATCAATTGGATGTTTTTTGGGGCATGTAGATTTTCCTCCATTTTATATGCACACCACACAAGAAATCCCTTGATTTCCAAGTGATTATTAACTCAAAAATATCTTATTTGTGTCTCATAGATAAGCGTGTGATTTTTTATATGGTGTAGTTAGTACGTGTGTACCTTATCAAACCCCCGCGTGATTTAGTTTCCATGATGTCCACTAAACATACAAATTAACATTAATACATGGAGAGAATTCACATGGAAACTACATCTGATGGGGGGGTTCCACTATTTACCTATAAACAAAGGACATGGGGTTGCAATTTACATAGAGGAAAGAAGACCAATGTTATGTTGTCAAAATTTCATTGGAGAGATTTGAACATTATTCATTCTTCACCATTGAGAGTTTATTTCCTTTTAGTTAGCTTCTACCACTTTCMATTCATATAAGGAGCTTACTAATTCCATCTACTAGATTTGKAACTTGAGAACACAAGGGGATAAAAGGAGCCTCCCAAAGAGAAGGATTTGGAGCCCACTTGTTGCAACGTGGCCTCTCTCYAGGTGTTACATTGTGAKTCTCCATTGCCTTCTTCCATTGGAGTTAATATAACATTATATTCTTTTACCACCATTATTTTTGTTTGAATGTTAGATAATAGTGTTGAATATATTGTTTCATTCTTGTTTTATTTCATTCATAATCTATGGTTTATTTTAATGCTTGCATCTGATTCTCTTCTCTTATTCTATATTTTATTTTCATTTTTATCTATATCTAGTTACACAACCAACTAGATTAGGTTTTTCTAACACTCATTCAACAAATTCTCATAGCAATGTTGGATCCAAATGGAATCTGCACACAGACAATTGGCTATCGAAAAAGGATCTATGATGATCAACACAAGCAAGGTTTAAGGCTACAGACAAGGAATGAGACCATGTTTTTGGTGTGAAGGGCCACATGCCATCGTGATCAATGTCCACCCANTCGTGTATTAAAAAAAAGTCATACGACTTCTCCTCAAATGTAATAAAGAGAAAATACAAGAGAAGAGAAATGCGGGAAGCTAAAGGGTTAGGAACACTTGATCTATCCTATAGTTGAGTTGTCTTCCTATATACCCATTCCCCATAAAGAAAGGAGGGTTGTTTGGTAGAGAGTGAAGGAAATGATACCCAAATTTCCATGTGAAGCATGAAGATGAACCAGAGAACCTGCAACCTACACATTGCCTAATAATAAGAGAACATGGTCAAAGCCAATTGAATGTTGGTTTTCCCATCTAAATTTTCAGTGTAAACACATTGTTAATGGGTGTGTGAATTTCCTTATTTGTTGTGCTAGTTTTTGTTTATGATTTCTTGGTTGTTTCTTTGTATTTAAATTGATGTTTGATCTGTTTTAATAGTGTGATAATTCATTTCATGTCATTGATCTATGTTTTACTTCATAGATTCATTCAACTTAGCATTTAAAGAGTATAAACAACTCTCTATCCTCCACCATTGGTTTATTTCTAAGATGCAAGATCCAAGGCCCATATAATTTGGTTGTTGCAATGTTGTAGGGAGTTTCTAAATATAAATTTCTTATGAATTTAACTAATGGAAGTAAGGAAAAACTTCATTGTGGTTGTAACATCCCCCATCCCAACTGAGGGACATTACGGTGCGGAAAACTCATAAAAACACAGTGAGAATAGGACACATGGTCAGATACAAAATTGACCACAAAACAAATTCTGCACACTGAAATTCAGAAGACAAATCATGGATATTGATTATTCTAATTGTAAGCCATTCATTTGTTTTACAAATTAAGCAATGAATCACCGTACATGCAATTATGCATATATTTTCCTTACTAATTAAGCAATGAATTATCATACATGCAATCATGCATCTATCATTGAGGCAGGTCAAGATTTTAAAATAAATTATGCATTGTTATTAATAAAGGCCAAGGTGCTCTAAGAAATCATACAAAATTAATTTCTTAATAACACATTGTCACACTCTTAATTTCTTAAAATTAACTTGATCACACTCTTAAAATGCATATTTCTATGTTAATAGATGTGACCCAAATCTTTTAACACAATACTTCATAGCACTTCATGATGGGCATTCACATGGATGCAAATCACACATTTTCCACATGTTTTTCATATTTTCATTGCTCCCATTTTGTAGGTCCATTGTTGTTGGAATCTTCCATTGCAATAATGTCAATCTACAACCTTCTCCAACTTTGGTTTGCTATACATTTCAATAAATTGAGGTAGTATATTACTGGAATCAATCATACATTTTCCACAAGTTCTTTATCTTTTCATTGCATAAATTTAGTAGTAGGTTCATTTTTGTTGGTATCTTCCACTGCAATATTGTCAATCTACAACCTTCTCCAACTTTGGTTTGCCATACAATTCAATTTACAACCTTCTCCAACTTTGGCTTTCCATACAATTCAAATTATTGTTGTAATGTAGTAGTGGAATCAGTGAGATTTCAATATTTTAACATACGTGTGAACTTATGGATGTTTATAATTTGGTTTGTTATACAATATCAATCTATTAGAATAGTCCAATTTCAAGATTTCATCCTTCTCCAACTTTGGCTTGCTATACACTTCAATAAATTGGGGTAGTGTATTACTAGAATCAATCATACATTTTCCACACCTTCTTTATCTTTTTCATTGCTCAAATTCAGTGGTAGATCCATTGTTTTTGGTATCTTCCACTGCAATATTTTCAATCTACAACCTTCTCCAACTTTGGTTTGCCATACAATTCAATTTATAACCTTCTCCAACTTTGGCTTGCCATACAATATTGTCAATCTACAACCTTCTCCAACTTTGGCTTGCCATACAATATTGTCAATCTACAACCTTCTCCAACTTTGGCTTGCCATACAATTCGATTTATTAATGTAGTGTAGTAGTGGAATTAGTGCAATTTAAATATTTTAACATATGTGTGAACTTATGGATGTTTATAATTTGGTTTGTTATACAATATCAATCTATTGGAATAGTCTATAAGTGAAATCTATGCAGATTTGATCCTTTAAGTGTGTTTTGATAATTTATCATGTAACAAATTAATAAGCCTACATTATTCAATCTATGTATACAGTATTTACAATTTTAATAATTTATAAGGTAACAAATTAATAAGTATGTATTATGTTATCTGTAAATTGTTTTTAAATTTTACTTAGATTTATCTTAACTCTAAATTTATTAAAGATTAAGAGATGTAAAATGAAAAGAAAACAAGATTCTTAATGCTTAAAAAATAAGGGTCAAAACATATTTACTTTATATTATATTTACATATTTATTATATTTTTCTTTATTATTATAGTGATTTTTTCTTTACTTTTATATTAGGAATCTCAACTTTTTTTCCATTTTAGTTTATTAGATTTGTGTTATGTTACACATATCCTCCATATTCGCCTACAGAGTGCACATTGTTTCTCTATGTGTAATTACATCAACATTTCCAATAATAAATATGCACCCTATTGTGCAGATTCCAAAAAGATTTCTTGCACTAAAATCCCAAAAAGATTTCTTGCACTAGAAATCAATTGTATGTTGAACAATTGTGCAAGGCACACAACTGTTCAACCAATAGTTGCATGACATATTGTGTATGGATTGGAGTCCCTAGCTCGTGTCAATGCACAAATATCAGAGAAATATATATGTGCCCCATGTAGATATTCATTTGATAGTTACATAGCCTAGCAAAAACCCTAATGGGATTTTGTATGGGCCACATTTAACCTAATCTAAGAAAGTAACTAGATGAAAATGATGTAGAGTTCAAGAGCACTAACCTAATGGTCACAAAATAAATAAAAAATCATTGTTCCAAATTTTTGTAGCGAGCGTTAAAATGTTTAAGGTTTAAGTGGATCCACAAAATCAAACTCATCCAAACGTTTTTCAAAATTCATGCCATTACTTATTTATCTAGGTTTTCCTTGAATTTTCTTTTTCCTTGTGTGGTCCCATATGATATTTATTTTTTTTGTCATCTACATTTATAGATTCCTTGGTTTTAGTAAAATTCAATATGGTGTCATTATCTTTTTAAAATTAGATGCTTCACTTGGTAGCATAGAGAGCTCAGACATTCCATTTGCATGTCATTTTCACTGCTGGTTTTGATTTCAAAACTATTTTTATGATGTGGTATTTGTTTCATGTGTGCACGATGTACATTGGAAGACAATTTTTCCCTCGATTTTTCATGTGGCTCATTGCCATCCCTTCAAGTATACTTATTTAAATTGGCATATAGATAGCATATCCCCTCAGTTTATGTTGAATTTTTGTTTTTTTCCACCCCTAAATATGTTTTTAACACCCCCCCACCCTACCCCACCCCAAATCGATCAAGTGGCTTAGCCCATCCATATTGCATTTCACCCTTGCCCAATGGACATATCCCACCTACATGGGTTGTCATGGATTAGTACCTCGTTCCATATTGGCATCCATGTAGCTATTTCCCAATTTAGGATCGAGACTCCATTCATCTGCATCCTAGAGATATCCTCATGCTTCTTCTCACCATTTTTTTGGCTTGTTCCCTTGAAATCCCAAGTGGTTTTCATCAAATTGACATATTATGTAGTGATTCAACACATGTCACTAGCTCACTACCTCATCCATATTGTGAAGAAAATTTGTGTTTTTTTGCATTTTCTCATCATTCCCTCAAGGATATTTCCACAAGTTCCCCCACTGGTTGATTCCATTCACCACTATTATATCCATCATATAGGATCAATATACTCATTTTTCTTTTGGGGCACCTATCCCCTTGCTTGTAATGTATCCATATTATTTCATTATTTTTGGAACATTTCACAGTGCTCCTTTGACACCACCATGTTACACGATCTCTTTATGTAGAAGTCCCAACCATCCTTGTTCATAGCATCCTCATTGAGTCACCCTTGCATTCTCTCTCTTTTAGTACCCCATCCAAATCCTATCATATTTCAAAATCCTTCTCGAGTAATCACTACCTCAGTTTGTCATTTCTATCCATTAGTTTTGTCTACCATATGAGTTGTCATTATAAGCTCCTTGCTTATTTTATACCATCACTCTTGGTGTTATACGGTCATTTCCAGGTGAGTCGTTCAACTATGCTCTAAAAAAGGAGATTCTTGTGTCCCATTCTCATTGTCTTACTCATATATTGTTGTCCCTATCTCAATCGATCTCATTTGCTACATTATATACTACACCTTGCATTTGTCTAGCATTGGTTTGTGTGATAATTCATTTCATGTCATTGATCTATGTTTTTCTTCATAGATTCGTTCAACTTAGCATTTAAAGAGTAGAAACAACTCTCTATCCTCCACCATTGGTTTATTTATGAGATGAAAGATCCAAGGCCCATATAATTTTGTTGTTGCAATGTTGTAGGGAGTTTCTAAATATAAATTTATTGTGAATTTAACTAATGGAAGTAAGGAAAAATGTCATTGTGGTTGTAACATCCCCCATCCCAACCAAGGGACATTACGGTGCAGAAAACTCATAAAAACAATTTTTTCGTTAACTAATTGAATTCTTTTATAGCTAATTGATTCCATGTAGCTTACAGCTACGATTTACAACCATATTTAATTGCTAATTGATACCATTATTTAGATGCATCTACAACATGTTAAAATGATCATGAAATTCAACCAATAACTCAAACACAACAACATATAATCAAACTCATACATAGATTTCATGCACAAAAATTATACACATAAAATAACACAAAAACAAGATAAAACACTTATCTTTTAATTATGTTGTGCATCCAGCTTCTTGGGATGGACGTTCCACCCAACCATAGACTGACTATTCCAAATCTCAACAACCAGTCAACCCCGAGTTGACGCAAGTAATCCACAAAAGAGGGTGGTCTCTCACAATCCACTCATAGCTCACAAAACTCACAACCCACTGGTATTTTTCTACAACTATCTCGATTTTCCACCAGATCTCTTCCTCTTGACCTTCCCAACCCAAGGAATGTACCCCTTCACTGATCTCAGTCCCTCAAGCATCCCATTTGTTTATCAAGGCCTCTCTAGCATAGGTAGCTAGGGATATCTCAACTAGGAACTCAAGGGAACTCACTGCTAGGAAAAACTACCAACAAACAACAACAAACACTTTTGTTTTAGTGCAACTTACCTAGGAGTTAACTCTTTAGGCATGAAAACCTAGCTCTTCTATTTCCAGCTCCAATATGCTCCATCTCTCTCTAAAATTCACCCTCCATGGATGCATCAAATCGAAGTTCTCTTTTTTATATCTCCTTGCTCCTCATGCACAAAAAAACCCATATGTAAAAATTGTTGTCCCAACCCATACGAATTTATCTCATTTGGTTTGCTTGCTTTACTCACACACTTCCCTAAGATGATTTTACTCAACCCCCATGTGCCCAATAACTATGAAATGTGACAACTCACACCCACCCTCTTAAATGTATTTAATGACTGGCTTTGAGAACACTCAATCATAAATTATAAGGTTCATATATCAATAGAAAATTTAGGAAAATTGGTTGAATTAATATACATGGGTATTTTCGCCTTGGACCCCATCTTAACCATTATCCTAGACTCTCCTCCCTCTTGTGGATTAATTCAACCCCCATCTCTATCCATGTCCCCTTAGCAGCTGGCATCACATTTTATTATTAACATTCAGAAATACAATTTTCATATTACATCGCTTAGTTGTAGACACACATTATATCTACATAAGCATTAATTAAATTGGGGATTATAGTGGGGATGTTACAATGGTTTTCCATGGCTATCATGAGTTATCTATAAAGTTTCAAAAGCTTATTTGGTTGTATGCATCTTACTGAAGGCCAATATATATCCCAACACAAATGAGAAAACCATTCCACAATTGCACGAACTAATTCTCAGTGCCTGGGAGGCCATACAACCATTTTCTTGTCGAACATAGATACCGACTTAATGAGAATTGTGACCTCAAAACGAGAACTCTAGCCCAAAAACCCCATATTTTTGCATAAAAAACATCAAAATCAACCCCCAAATCAAAAAGTGGTACTACTGGTAGCACCATTTTTTAGGTCAAAATTACAACATTTTTCAAGCATGGCCTTCAAAACTCAAACAGTAGCTCAGAAAAACCTTAAAATCAACACCTAAAAAAAAGAAGATGTTTTTTTGTTTCAAAACATTAAATTTCGAGATCATTTGAAATCGTATTTTTATCACTTGGCACCATTAAAACCGAAACCTCAAAATCAACCATCATATTGAAAAGTACTGCTACCAGTAGCACCCATTCTAAAATTGGGGTATGAAAATGACACATTTTTATAATGTGGTAAAATAACTCATCATTATTGTAAACAAAATCATAAAATCAACCCTTAAATGTTTACTTTTTAAATCTTATTATCACGCAAAGCACAAGGTAATACATAATTCCATGAAAATATCACAATATACTTTAAAAATTCAATGTCACATTTTAATATTTTTTTTACTTATAATAATAAAAAAGTAAATACAAGTTACATTGAAAGAAACATAAATAATTTCTTAAAAGTATTGTTATATTGACCATATTCAAAACATATGAGATAAGAANACTTTAAAAATTCAATGTCACATTTTAATATTTTTTTTACTTATAATAATAAAAAAGTAAATACAAGTTACATTGAAAGAAACATAAATAATTTCTTAAAAGTATTGTTATATTGACCATATTCAAAACATATGAGATAAGAAATTTTATTATATTATCCATAATAAAAAAAACATATCATTCATAAAACATAACAAAAGATTCATAACTTCATGTAAGATCGTATGTAAGTTCAATGCTCATTTATAGTTACCATACAAACATCATATGGATAAAAAATGCATAAAATGTTTCATACACTTATTCAAATTGACTCATGGTTTCTGAAATACCATTAGAGTATACATTGTCTTCAGATGAATGTTTGGATAAAGATGTAGATGATCCATACTCTTATTTATTGTCGATGAATGTACCATCTGAGTCTACATGCATGCCCAACATTTCAAATGTCAAATGCCTTTTAGATCTACGACTAGGTTCAATAGACTCTCATCTTGCATGTATTTCTTGTGGTAGCAACCTCTTGATAATCTTTGTTGTCTTGGAGCGAAGAGTTCATCTCTTTGTCAAATTGAATTCATAAACAAGTATGTCAACATCATCTAATTTTAAGAGGTCAGTGCGACGACGAGTTGTATTTTGACCCTTTATTTTTCTCTTTATATTGACATGTTTCTCAACCACCATCTCTAGCTTGTACACACCATTGAATGGGTGTGTACTTGTTGCATACCAATGCACTTCAATTGCAATAAGATCATCATTTTCTTTCTCAATATTTATAACATTTCCTATCCATAATGGATAACCATGTGGATCTTCAGTCGCTAAAACTACAATCATGCTACCCTCCTTAATATCTTGTATAGAACCCCTGTAAAGGTCTTCCATGGCTTCATGTTGTGTGTGTGACCTTCGCGAACCAATATACATTTATCTTTCCTCTCCTTGTGTAAACTCAATATCACCTTGAGATTCTTGTTGAACTTCAACAATGTTTGTTTCTTTAGATTTGTTTGGCATATTTTGTGGCCAATGAAATGGAGTCCTCAACATTGTACCTTCATTTGTTGAGCTTGAAATTATGTCACTTTGACTATTGAAAAAAGACTCCCACCAAACAGAATCAACAACATCAAAGTACGCATATGTATCCTTAATGGACTTTTTAATTTCTTCCATGCATTTAGAATAATCTACATCTCTATTACGCCTCTGTCCATTATAGATTTCAGCAATTGATTGTAAAAATAAAAAAAATTGATGCAAAAATTGGATGATCTTGAATGAAATTCAAAAATGGTAAACCTGATGAAGGCCCCCATTCTGTAGTAGTTGAATACTTATTTCCCCATATAAGTGTTTTTTCATCAATTGTTTTGAAACAAAATTGATGATTGAAGCTAATGTCATTAAGTTGCTCAATACATTTTTCTTCACGATGTGATCCATGAATAAATCTTCGCATGTCAACAGTTTCTTCTAATATATGAAAAATAGGCTCTAGAATGTATGCTTTCTTGATACATTCAATCAATGATGATAACCTTACAACATTTTTCCTCTTCAATGTTACTGAAAAAACGACTGAACATTTGATCTATATGATCATGAATGTGTCCAACAAGAAGAAAACCAACTTTCACCTTTTGAAAGATTCTCATTTCAACAAGCATGCTTAGATATCCAAACACAATTTAATTTTTATTTTCACGACTAGTGTTGTCCAACTATAGATAGAGAACTTGAGGAATATTTCCATACCAATGAGTGAGCACATGATGAATTATGGTGATGGTCAGATTTGCATCATTATGAATATTTGGAGCTATGAAGTAAACCCTTGGACACATTTTTCGATTGAAAACCATACAACCAACCAAGTGAAACTAAATGAAATTCTCCTCTTGTAAATTTTTTGGTGTACGGACAACATGTGGTAGAAGTGTTTTCTTGTGGTCCATGCCATCAATTAGCATGCCTAAATATTTGTTTGGAGCATCATAACACTTCTTCTGATGTTTGTACAACTTGTGTCTTTCACTTGATTGTCGATTCTGATGTTCTTGAAGTGCTTTGACTATGGAATCTGCACATGACATAAAATGAAAATATTTATCGTATGTTTTCATAGTTGATAACTATTCAATTTAAAAAAAAAATAGTAAATACATAGCTCTTTCTTTCCCTTCATATTTATCTCTTCTTGATTTAAGAGTAGCATATATACTACAAATCCCCATCCTTGACTTCTTAGGAATACATACATTGTTGAATTGTTTCTTCCATATTCTTGTAAAATATGCATATGTAATAATTCTACCATTTCCTTTAACACCTTCAGCATATCCTTTGTACAAGTTGAAGATTTCCCTCCTTGAAAAATTATCTGGAATATGTATTGTGTCTCTATCTGGCATACACTCTCCATGTTTGGAAAATAAATCACACATCCATGACAATGTACTGTTTTTGAATGGCCCACTCTCTCGTCCATGATGTACCTTTGAATAAAATGATGGATCTTTTTCCAACCTTTTCTAGATTCTTGATAGAGGAAGATTACCAATTGAGTGATTTTTTTTAAAATCCTTTCTGCAAAATAAAATATTCCCAATGCGATAATCATATCATGTATTGGTGGATATCATGCACCCCATCAAATATGAATTTTGAATGCTATTATTCATTGACAAATATGTCTTCCTTTTATTCAAGGAATACATGTAGTCCATTCTTTTCAAACAGTTCTTTTGACAACATTCACTTGAAATCAATTCACTTATGGAAATTCATTTAGCGAGAAATTCTTTCATAGACCTTGTATAACTAAAATTATTTGGATTGATATAAAAATGTCTAATCCTGGTCCTAGACACAACATTTGTTTGCAATGTCTCCACTATTTCATCATCCTCACTAGAAGGATTTTCCTTATCACCACAAGGAGTATCAAGCAAAACATTGTCAGGAAACTGAACTAGAAAATGTCGATCACCTTCTTTTGTTGCAGCTAAATGATTGAGAACATCATCATCAACATAATCATTTAGAGGAAAATCATCATCAACATTGTGTCCACTATTGACATAATCATCTTCGTCGCTTTCAAAATCCCCACTTGAGTGAAAATTTTCACCATCTTGCTTAGTGCCTTGAAAACCTTCATCAGTATCTTGAAAATCCTCACTTGGAGGAAAATCAACATAAACATTGTTGCTTTTTAATTTATCACTTGGGAAAGAGTGACCACCAATGGCGCAATCATCTTCACTACTTTGAAAATCGCCACTTGAGATATATTCTTCATCATCCTCATTATTGGCTTGAAAATCCTCACTTGGAGGAAAATCTTCATTATCCTCATCGGTACCTTGAAAATCCTCACTTGGAGGGAAATCATCAGCACCAACATTGCTTCTTTTAAATTCTTCATTCGAGAAAGATTGTCCAACATTTCCATAATCTTTATCATTACTTTTAAAATCCTCACTTGGGGGAAATTATTTTTCATCCTCATTTGTGCCTTGGAAATCTTCACTTAGAGGAAACTCTTCATCACTACCTTCAAAATCCTCACTTGGAGGAAATTCATAATCACCAACATTGATGTCTTTAAATTTCCCACTGGGGAAAAAGTGTCCACCATTGTCATAATCATCTTCGTTGCTTTTAAAATTTCCACTTGAAGTAATTTCTCCATTATTTTCATTGGTGCCTTGGAAATCTTCATTGGTACCTTGAAACTCCTTACTTGGAGGAAAATTTTCATCCCAGTCATTTAAACGTTGATCATAGTTTCCACTTTGACCTGCATTTTGATTAATTCATTACTATTAAACTGTTGTCTATATTTATCACCATCGTATTCCTCCTCTTCATCATCGGTGCATTCAAAGTCCTATGATTTAGGACTATCATGAGGAACATGTTGAATAAAATTGCTTGCACCATGATCAAAATTATGACTAGCTGAAAAATACGATGCCTCACTTGCATTACAAACATTCCTATGGCATTTCTTAGTCCCAATAGAAGAGGTATGCGAACAATTTGTTGATGTCTCATAAAGAAAATCGTATTTATCTGACGAAGTGTAACACCATGTTTCCCCCAGTTTGTAAAAATAACTGGACTGGCCAAGAACTATGGAAAACTCATAAATGTGAATATGTGATGTAAATGGACCTTGAGGAAAAGGTCAATGAATGTGAATAACATTATGAATTTTTATTGCAGGACTGCTGAGAGGGGATGTGCAGAAAAAGAGACCATGATGGCGGTGGAAGGCACCTGGAAAGGTGGCATTAACTTCCACCGAGAATTAATACTGTATTTGGAATCCACAGGCCCGGAGAACCAAAAGCGGCTCGCTGGCCCTGAATTAAATGTCTCGCAGGCTGGTAGGTAGATGGTTTAATGAGGGATGGGAAGTGAACCGCCCATCCGTAGAGTCGTCAGGCTTGACCAGCGCGAGGATAATCGTGCCACACGCAACCTCGCAAGAGGATAAGGCGTGGGGTAGAAGCGATTGGGGGGGGACGCGAGGGGCAGAGAGAACTCTGGCAATACGCAGAGTGAGTGATAGCAGAGAGGAAGGAGAGTAACCTTCGCTCCTGGTCACTGGCAGACACAGACGCAGTCTCACAGCATCGTGGTCTCAACTTGGGGGTGGCTAGTGCTAAATCCGCTGGGAGTCGCTAAGCCTACGGTTGGGTGGAAACGAGCACCCCTCTTAGAAGTTTCATAAGCCCTAGTGTTATTTCTGATAAGTGTTTTGCCTTTGGCATCTTGAAATATATGTATATGTTCATTCTGATG
>SNQJ01S0028227.1:180062-205777 GCA_010110895.2 Picea sitchensis | reverse complement strand
TGATGATCCATATAATTTTAGGTTTATATGTAGACAATATACCTAATTTTTATTTATCTCACATTTGTTATACTAACAGTAATTTATATCATCTGTGTTATATATACACGGTTTTGTTTTATCTTTTTATATTGTGTTATATCTTGGGAACTATTTGTTTTAGGATTTGGAGCAAGCTACAAGGCAAAAACATCGAGAAGACATCTGAGGAGAATCTAGCATTACAGAGGTTAGTTATTTTTTAAATTATTACAATTTACCAAAACAACAATTATAAGATTATCTTTGAATCATGTAATATTTTTTCATGTGAAAATTAAAAAACCTTAAATTTGTTTAGATGTTTTCTACTTTTTTCTAAAAAATACCCAACTTTTAAAAAAAAAATAGACTTTTTTCAAAAAATCTTAACAAAATCCTTAAGATTTTTTGAAAAAAAAAAAATAATAATAAGTCAAATTTAGGTACAATTTTTAAATTGTTTTTAGTTTTTTTATTGTTTTTTACTTAAATTTTATTAGTTTTGGACCATGGTGGTCACTGGGAAATGTATGTGCCTTAGCCGTGGGGGGCTGGGGCGATGTCGGGCATCTCCCCAACCCCCACGAACAAGCCTCGGGTACGCCCAAGACTTGGTCGTGGCGGCTGGGGCGATGTCGGACATCGCCCCAGCTCCCCCGCGGCTAAGGCATGATCTCGTGGGATCGTGCCTTAGCCTCGGAGGGGTTGGGGTGATGCCCGACATCGCCCTAGCCCAACCAACCCTGTGGCCAAGTTGTGAGCACGCCCACAGCTCGGCCACAAGGCTGGCCCCCCACGGCCAAGTCACGGTCCTAGCATAAACCCAATAAGTCCATGGGTCAAATTTTTTTAGATATGGGTAACAAAATTTTAATTTTTTTTCAAATTAGTTTTTATATTCAATGTTGTGCTTTTTAGTTTATTATAATGTGAAATGCCTATTTTTTTTTTTATCTTAATATAGGAAAATGGCAGGAAAAAGATTATCTATGAATATATATGGATCATGACCTCCAAAAATGAAATTGGAACCTCCATGAATGTTAGGCAAGAAAATGATAGATTAACACCTAATCTATCAAAGGAAATGAAGAATGTTAGAGAGTGGAAATCCGTGGAAGGTGAAAACAAACAAGAATATTCTTGGTTTGTTAAAGACAAGCAAGGAAACAATGGAGATCATATATATTTGTATTGTGTTGAATTAGAACATGTGCAAGGAAATTATCAGGCACTTGGCTTGTTACGAGATATATGTTTGGTGTCAGCCACGAATATTGTTTATGCACTTGTTAAACAAGGGAGAACTTATATCAAGCTTAGATATTGTTTCAAATTGAGCAATTATAACAAGAATGAATGTTTTTCAAAATTATGTGCATCCATCGTTGATGACATTGAGAAAGGAAATGTAAGTTTTTTATTTATGTTTTTGTGTCGTTTATTACTTTTAGTATCATGGTAATGTTTTAATTTTATTTAACATGAAAATGTTATATTTTATTTTTACGGGATTTTGTTGAAAGACTTTCACATATGTTAGTGGAGATCTAATCTATAGAGAATGATATCATGAATGTCATCAATGTTTTTCATATTGAAAAGACACAAGAAGGAAGAAAAAAGAAAAAAAGTAATGGAGGTTGAATCAACATGAGTAGACAGAGAAGAACATGAAAGAAGAAGGAAAAATCCTCATTCTAGAAATCCTAAAAGGGTTACATTTGAGAATGAGGAAACTCCAAATGAATATTTTGTTGAGATTGGTCCCAATGAGGTTATCAATCCTTCTCGCAAAAATAACAAACAAGATGAATGCAAAAGAGTGATGGTTAATGATGAGTATATTCCTATTGATTATGAAGAAATCATTGATTTAGATGAAACACATTTAAAGCATAAAGAGGAAGAAAACAAATGTTTATAATGTTCAAGAAGCCATCGTTAGCTCAGAGTATTATAGTGAAATTTCTAAAGGTAGCAGAGAAATAATAACACTAGGTGTTGATCTAGAGGATGGTATTATGAAAACAACACAAAATGCCATTCAAAATAGAATGAGGATGGAAAACTTAGTTGATTATGGCCACACATTTCAGTTGAATATGAAACAACTTTATAAACCCACATAAGGGCAAGAAAAATATCAAATTAGAAAACCGCATCACTTGCATATTCACAATTTGAAAGCATTGATTAGGTACAATCCATATGCACATGTGGTTGACTACCTAGTTCTAGTTGACCCAATGGAAGTTCCTACGAGGGAAGAATTTGATAGATCAAGATGTTTTGACTACAAATATTATGTGATTGGAGGAAATCATTATGTAGAGGCTAGAAGAGAATTGATGCAAGAATATCCCAATAATCATCTTTTTGAGATAGTCAAATGCATAATTTATGTTGGTTTAACAGATTTAGAAGAAACGTTATTGGCATGGGGTCATAACATAGACAATGAGTACAAAATCCCTATGACCTTCATTCAAAGGGTGAGATTTATCCATAATGAATTTTATGAAATATGTTGCGGGGAGAGATCAAATGTTGATGTTAAGTTTCAGAAGCAATGTTGTATGGAAATAGGATTCCCACTTGATGATGAAAATACAAAAGAAAAAAATCGTAAAGGAACTGATATATTTAGAGGTGTGGATAACTATTTTCAGTTGGGATTTATAACTCGAAAGGTATGGGATTTGATAGATGATATCTTCACCCTATGGGAAAATATTAGTATAAAAAATCAGAGAGTTAAGAAGGCTAAACCATTGATATGTGGCACAATTAAGACAGGTCCTGACATAAAAAATATCCATAATGATATGACTATAACACCTTGGAGATCAATACAAGGAGTGAAGGTGATAAACTTATCATAACTATATTATCATGTGTTAGGTCGGGAGAATTTTCAATGGAAGAAGTGTGTGATGAATTTAAAAAGTAAGTTTGTTGAGTTATTTGTATTTATGTTAGGAAAAAAAAAAAATGTCAGTTTAATATGAGTTTAACATTATTTTATTTTATTTTTAGTCACAAGGTGTATATGAAAATACAAGAGGAAATGGTCAAGATGTTGAATGAAGAAAGTTGGGATGTTGTTAAACTCAACTATCCAAATTCAAGCTCTTCGATAGTATTGAAACATTTTTTTACTGCATTCAAAAAGGTATGTTGATTTATTACATTCATATTATTCATTTGTAAGTTAATTCTTTTATAGTTTAATAGTTATAGATATATAACTATATGTTTGTTTGTTACATTAAAGATACCAAAGAAAAATGCAGATGGAGTACCTAAAAATTTCAAAAGTTTTATTCAAACAGCCAAGTTTGAAAGAGAAAGAAGGAGACATGTTCAAAATGTACAACTTGATGACACCCTTGATCACTACATTTGGAATAGGCTCGACATTGTTCAATATAAAGTGATATTAGGTGATTGTGAAAAACTTGCAAATATTGTTCCTAAAAAAGAATACTCCCTAGTTATTGTGGATATCCCTCATGGTTATAATATCCAAAACATTGGATATGATAATGAGCCTTATACTTACCAAGATTTCAGTAAAGTGGTTATGGGATTTACAGAAGTTACAACATCACCATTTTGGAGATTTCTAGTATTTAATTAAGACACACAACAAGGATTAGTACAATCAAGCTTCAAGGGGAAAGAAAAGACAAGGATTCAGTTTATTTGGTAAGATATTGAAAGTGTATGTTTAACAATTAAGATTAGAAAACAATTGCATTAATTCACAAGTTAATTGAATTTTCACTTATTTATGTTACAGGAACAATCCTAATATTCAGAGCTCTAAGAAAGAATCATTTAAATGTGATTTTGAGAGTATAAATCTTGCAACCTGGACAAAAGACAATTCTTATAATTATATTCTTGCCAATGCAAATGATGGAGAAACTCCTAGTAGTATATTGGTATACAATGTTGTGGTTAGAAAGCTAACATATGAGGAAAAAGATTTGAAAGGAGAAATGGTTAATATTTATCAAAAACCACAAGAATTAATTAATTGTCTTATAGATAAATTTTCAAATGAAGGAGATTGGGTTTTGGATTTGTTCTTGGATTCAGGTAAGAATTATGATCTAATATTTATGAAATCATACTTCAATCTTATATTATTTTTAATTTATGTCTTTTTACAGTATCTAACTTCATTATTTATTTTTTATTTAGCAATTAGGTACAACATTAGTGTGTTGCCTACAGAAAGGAAGGAATTGCATAGCCATTGAAAGTGACCCAATGCAGTGCATTTTTATTCAACAAATAACTAATGTTATTCCATCTCTTCCAGATGAAATGCAAGAAGTTAGCTTGAGGAAAGGAGATTTTTAGTGAATCAAAGGAACCTCAAGTACCATTAGGAGGAATGACTAGAAAGGATCACTTTGGAGAACTTGCAGATATCAAAGAACCAATGGAAGAAAAAAATGACACAATGGAAGCACAAAATGACGTCGAAGAAGATGATAATGTGTTTGTTGAGAATGATGGATTTGGGATATATAATATTGTTGATTAGTTTAAAGATGCCTTTGAAGATGATGCTCAATTTTGTAAATTTTTGATGAGTTATCACTGTAATGATTTGACTTTCACATTTTAAAATAAGAATAAAGATGTATCTATTGTTGTTTTGTGATGAATCTTTTTATTGTTTTTTTTCTTCATTTTATTTGTATGTGAATCACTATACATTGAGAAATTTTATTAAATGTTGTTATTTTTTTACTTCAAATGTATAAAAATATGAAAGAAAATGATAGCTTTTTATAAAATTTAGACTTTTTTTGTTCAATTATGTCCATAAAAATGCTTTATTTTGCATGTTATTTTAAGGAATATGTACCAAAATGTATAGGCTTTTTTATTATATATGGCTATAAAATGTGTATTTTTTTGCTAAATATTCAAAAATAGTGTTATTTAACTACAATTGTTTTTTATTTATTGAACTAAAGGTAAACAATGTGTTAAAAATGATGTTTTTCACTATATTTAAAAAGTATGGAACAATAAATTAATTAAGGAGACAAAATTATATGAAAAATCGGAACTTCAAAAAAGAAAATGGTAAAAAATATTTTTAAGATTGAAAGAAGCATGAAAAAATGACTAAAAACACCGTTGAATAAAAATAAAAATAAAAAATAGAAAAAATGAAAATAGATGAAAAATAAGCATTTAAAAAAATAATGTGGAAACATTATTGATCGAAAAATTTAAAAAATCAAAAAACACCTAAAAATGGAAGCGGGGTGCTACCGGTAGTACCATTTTTAAAATCGAGGTAAAAAATTGGACCCCCAAAAAAATGAGAACTCTATAGAGTTCTCGTTAAGTTGGTAACTATGTTGTCGGTGGAGAGGTTGTATGGGGCTATACAAGTTGTACACATTGTGTCTTGTTTTTCTAGGCTTTTGCATATTGTTTGTACATTCTCTAAGTGGGAAATTGTGATATCAGATGTCAAGTGTGACCTAAAACCTATGAATCACTCCTCCAATCCATACATTGGTTGTGTGTGAGGTAATTCATTTGGTTCATAATATTTTTAGCTTGTAGTGGATTGTCTTATTCATATGTTCTGTGCAGCCATCAAAAATCTCATTTATGTTAATTAATAGTCATTCCATATGTTGAAGTAAATGCCATTCATACTATTTGTTACATAATTTCCATATTTCATAGATTCACATTAATGGTATTTAAGTGGAATGTGAGTTTAATATAAAAATATAGGATCATTTCCTTATGTTGCAAGCTTGATTTGAAGCATGGTTTCATATAATTGATAAGAGAAAGGGAAGGTTCATTGAGTTCTAGTTGTTGTATCCAAGCCTTGTATAACAATACACAAGTTTACATAGAATTTAATATTACCTTTTGTCTCATTAAAATACTTACAGGAATTGAAGAATTGTAGAAATTTCTCAAGGATCCATGTTGGTGAAACAAAATGGCTATAATCCTATTATTTATATATAATATTGTTATAGCAAGATTTGTTTCACCCTATGCAAATTTGCTCAGAAGGGATTTTTCCATTTACCTATGCAGACTTGAAGTCCCTTTTTGCAAATCCCAAAGCTAAAAAAAATATGTTTCCACATATACGCGCCCTAATTATCATACATCGTGCGTATACATAGGTTGCACCATTACAACCCACATACATCGGGTTTTGTGCCCAAAATTAAAAAAATAGTGTTGGGTTTCCATGTCACGTCATGAGATCCATTATCCTTGACCTTCCATATGATGGAAACATTCTGACTCGGCCCTTCAGTTCCATTTGAAGGCTATAAATGGATCATATCCGAGCTATGGAAAAGAGGAGAAGAATTCAACTTTGAGAGTAAAGTTACTCTAGAGAAATTATTCACTTCATATTTAGTCTGCATCCCTTTGTCATTTAAAGTCTAAACACATTGTTCAACCCCTAAGCTCTTCCCTACTTGATTGATAACCTCATTGTCTCTCTTATATGAGCATGTCTTTGGTGGAGGATTGAAGTGGTGGAGGCCCAGCTGGAAGGGACTTAGTTTCTTGGTTCTTACACATAAAAAATTTATTCATTCACTTATGTTGATTACATTTTAATAGAAATACTATTTTCTCATCCAATTAATGTCTTGCAAATATTTGAACTGTTATTCCATGGGCATATCTATTATGAATATTGATGGACTATGATATTGAACGTTCTAACTTTATATATTATCACCATATGCTTGTGTTTCTTGGTTGTTGAGGACAAGTTGCAGGTGTATCGCTTTGATTCAAGTGTTCAACGGTGGACTTCATCAAATGTCTGGACGAGGTAGGCTCTTTATCTTGTCTAGTTAGCATATTTGTTTATATAGCATACCTAGGATTAGAGTTGATTTCTGCAGTCATTTTTGTATGTTGTGGTTTACCTTATTCCATAGAGCGATTTTCCTCATAACACATATGGTATCAAAGCCCAAGTTTGAATATACATGGTGAGACTTGTATGGTAAGTACATGTAGTGACTATAGAAGATTCAATGGAGAATAATTGTTTCCATGGTTATAGATAAGAAGAGAACCACCAATGATAGTGGGTCACCGTGAAGAAGATGAAGACGAATATCCCAAGGTCACATTGGATCAGCTAGAGCAAATCATTTCCATGTTGATGTTGATGGTAACACAAATTTTGGTAGCGAAGTGTATGGAAACACCCTCAATGGATACTCGTGATGAAGATTCCAAGAAAGAGGAAAAGAAACCAGAGACATAGTGTAAGATCGAGATAGAGATGGGAGAATGTAGCCAAAACAAAATGCAAGTACCTTTCCATGTAGAGGTGAAGGTGGACATCAATCCATATGTCAAAGAATATGAATCCATCAAATTGAACTAGTGGTTATAACAGATAGATGTTCACTTTAGCGTACATGAAGCCACCAAGGAGCAAAGGATTGAATTTTCCCAGTTGAATATTATAGGCCATTCTTTGGCATGATGGGAGAGTGATGTAGTGGGAAGAGCACTAGAAAATGAACCACTAGTGATTGATTGGGAAGTGTTCAAGAACATGATCAAATGACAGTTATACACAATAAAATAACCAACAATTTAATGGCATTAATTCAGGTAGAGGAAAGGGAAATTAATGTAGTATTTCACCACAAAGTTCATGAAGAGAGATATTCGGCTGGGTGTCTCTCTCAAAATACCATATATGATTATCAAGTACTTGGGAGGATTTATACCTTATATTTGGCATCAATTGATGTTGTTCAAGCCTAATACAATTGATGAATCCAATGTTCAATAATAGTACCTTTAAAGAAACAAGTGGAAGCAACACTCTAACATGCACAAGAAAACAAAACCACAACAAAAGTAGATAAAAGGGAGAAAATAAGAAGAAGTGGAATGAGAAAAATATTTTGGTAATGAAACAAGAAGTGACACCTTATTTCAATCAATGCAAGGGTTGTGATCGAAAGGGACACGTTGAGGAGGAATGTTAGAAATTTCACATTGAGAAGTTCCCCAAGAAATTTCAAAATAAAAATAAGTAGAAGGCATTGATAACAGTGGATGTTGAGGAAAGGGTGGGAAACACCTCCTACCAAGAAGGGAATATGAGTTTCTCTACTCTTCATAAGTAAGTAGCACTAGTTGGTTGTAGTCACAAGGAGAAGAAGGAGATGGTTGAGTTGTTTTGCATCAAAATTCACATGAAATAGAGAAAGGTATATTACTTGTTTGATCCTATTTCACAATCCAATTTGATCTCTACATAGCTTCTTGACAAGATTTATATAGAGATTCAATACCATTCACAGGCACATTCCTTAGGATAGTTAAGGAAAGAATTATAATTGAGAGTGAACAAGCAATGAAAATTCAAGTTTTCCGTCAACTAGATCTTTGTGGATGAAGTGGTTGCAAATATGGTGCCATTGGATGTGTTTGGAGTCATTTTGGGAAGCCCATACTTGTATGTGAGATATTTCATATTCAAGAGGAAAGCTAACTAATATAGGATTATCAAAGATGGGAGGCATATGCCACTCTCTCTGATCAATGCTTATTAGGAAAGGATGATCATTGAAAACAAAAAGAAGTTTTTCTTGTTGTTATTGAGAGAAGGAATGAAACAAGGAGAAGGAATGATTTGAAGATGAAGGTGTCCTTAGAAGGATGTAGTGGGAAAAATCTCCAACAACTACAAAAATTGATTGAATCCTACAAGGAAATGTTCCAATAAATTCAAGGGGTTTCCACTCAAGTGAAAGATTGAGAAGATTCAGTTGTTTCCAAAGTCACCACTACCAAAATTGGAATGTATAGGTAATACATCATTGAAGCATTTGAAGTGAAGAAGCAATTGTGGAAATTATTGGAGTAGGGAGTCATCATGCCCTATACATTATCATGTGGTTCACTCATCATCTTGGTGCCAAAGATGGATGGTTGTTGGAGAATGTGCATTGACCACCATGCCATGAAAAAAATTACCATCAATAATAGATATCCTTTTCCAAGGATTGATTACTTATTGTATTAGCTACAACAAGACAATTTATTCACCACGATGGACCTCAAATGAGGTTACCATCAAGTGAGAATCAAAGCAGAAGAAATGTGGAAGACAATGTTCAAGAAAAGATAAGGTTTGTATGAGTGGTTAGTGATTCCTTTTGGCTTATGTAATGCACCTAAAAATTTCACGAGACTGATGATATATGTGTTGTGTCCTTTTATTGACACATTTGTAATAGTATATATGGATGACATACTAATATTCAATAGTACTTGACAATAACACCTCTCACATGTGTCATAGGTACTAGAGACCTTAAAGAGGGATCAATTGATTGAAAATTTAAGGAAATGTGAGTTTGGGAAGATGTCCTTGATATGTCTTGAAACATGATCAATGGAAGAGAGATCAGGGTGGATCTGGACAAGATTGCATCCATCACCCAATGGCCTATTCCTTCCATCTTTATAGAGGCTATGATTTTTATGGGAGCAACAAGATATTTGAGAAATTTTGTTGCAAACGTTTCAATAGTAGTACTGCCATTGCATTCCATTACTACCAAAGGAAATAAATATTATTGGGATAAGCCACAACGACGATCATTTGAATACCTAAAGAATAATAGAAATGCCTACTTTATAGTGACCATTTGAGTTAGAGATAGATTTCAAGGGGCATGCATTATTATTATTGGGATAATCCACAACAAGGATCTAGTCCTATCCATCCCTACTTGATAGTGACCATTTGAGTTAGAGATACATGCCAAGGGGCATGCATTAGGGGTAGTTCTCATGCAAGGAGAATGATTGGTGTGTTACCATTCAGAGTTTTTCTAAGGAATGTTACTTGAAAACCCCACATATGATAAGGATTTATATGTGATTGTACAAGCAATGAAGAAATGGAAGAAATATCTCCTAGGAAAAAAGACCATCATACATATTTATTATAAACCCATTCACTACTTGCAAAGCCAAATCAAGATGCAACATCTGACGCCTTAAAAGTGGTTAGGATTCTTGCAACAATTTCACCTATTGATAAAGTACATTAAAGGAGCTATAAACAAGTTAGAATACATGCTCTCCTGGCCCCCACTAAAGAAGATTGCAATAGTTGGTGTGATAATTCATCTTGATCCCTTCGACCATGATATTTTGAGTGAACAATATGAGCGAGGTGAATATTTGAGAGGATTATACAAGTAGTTGAAGGAGATATCAGTCACTACCATGGAAGGAAGTGAACATCACCTCCAAGATGGGTTGTTATACAAGTTGGACAAGCTATGCATACCACATGATAGAAGGATTCAGCTGATGAGAGAAGTGCACACTTCCATAATTGTTGGATATTTTGGCATGACAAAGATAGTGGAAAATTTGTAGTGGTATGTGTACTAGACAAAGATGCAAGAGAAGGTTCCAAAATTTGTTAGATGTTGTGATCTTTGTAGCACCAATAATCTAATCAATTAAAATCTTGGGATATACATGCTACTCCCAGTACCTAGTAGGCCTTTGGAGAGAATATCCATGGACTTTGTTGGAGATTTTCATATGTATTGTAGAGGCCATGACTATTTTTTTGTCATGGGATACTTATTTAGAAATATGTGTCTGATCATTCCATGTAACAAGATTATATCTAGACGACATGTGGCTAAATTATTCTTTATCCATGTTTGGGTACATTTTGTATTGTCAAGCTCCATCATAAGAGATGATGAGTTCTTGGGAAGATTCTAGATAATAATTTGGGAGAGAATGGATACCAAGTTGAGTTATTCCACTTCATTCCATCCACTGACTAATGGGAAAATAGAGGTTTTCAATGAGACATTGGTATAGTTTTTGAGAGGTTGCAACAATAAACATCCAATGTATGGGACAAGTAGTTGGTTTACATTCAACACTCCTACAATAGAGCACTCCATTCTTCCACCAAAAAATATCATTTTGAGACCTGCTTTGGTTACTTACCTCATTCATCATTTAACATTGTGTATGGATAGAAAAAGGAGGAAACGTAGATGGAAGGAGATGAAAATAAGGAGAGAATAATTGTGTACAACATTAGATAGATACATATGAAGGTATAGGAGAAGCTTAAGAAGATATAGAAGTAGTATACAATTGGACATGACCAACATAAAGAGGATCATAATTTTCATGTTGGATACAAGGTGTGGATTTACCTCCATAAGGAGTGATTGCAAGAAGAAATGAAGAAACTCAAGCCCCTCATATACAAACCGTTTGACATCATTGAGAGGGTGAACGTGAATTCCTTCAAATTGAGACTTCATCCATATATGTAGATTATTTCAGTGGTGAATTTGGAGTACTTGAAGTTGTTCGAACCCTCCATGATGGATGAATAAGAGTACCATTAGGTTCTTCCTATTGTCAAATAATTTGCACCACATACTCTAGAATAATTGAAGGAAGATACAGTTCTCCAACATAAGGAATGGGTAATTCATAGAGGACCACAAGAGATATGGTAGATTGGTCTCAAAGGATGGAATATAAGGAAGGAAAAATGGTATGAGAGGAACCAAACCACAAGAAATTTCCTTCACCTATCCTTGGAATCGTTTTTGGACCAAAAGCCTCCCAATGTGGAAGTGTGATTGGAATTGGATTTGCACAAAGCCAATTGTCTATTGGCACAAGATCTATGATGATCAACACAAGAAATTTTTGAGGCCATAGATGAGGAAGGAGATCGAATTGTTGGCATGAAGGGGCCCATGCCATCACCATCGATGTTGACCCCTGCATTAATATCATATTGTAAGGCTAGCATACGAAATATAAAGTTGCAAGGAAAAGTATTTAAAAAATAAAAGCATGATACTTCTCCTTAAATGTAGTTAAAAGAAAAGAAAAGAGAGGAGAAACAAGCTTGGGGAAGCTGAAGGGTTAGGTACACCTGATGTTCCATCTATCCCCAAACTAATCAATCCTCCTATATACCAATTCCACATAAAACAAGGGTTCTTTGACACAGACTGAAGGAAATGTTGCCTAGATTTCCATGTGAAACATGAAAATGAACTAGAGAGCCTATGACCTGCACATTGTTGAATAATAAGAGAGATCGACTCAAGACAATTAAATGTTGGTTTTCCCATTTGGGTTTCTAGGGTGAAAAAATGTTAATGGGTGTGTGAATTTCTTGATGTGTTGTGTCACTTCTTGTTTATGAGTTGTTGGTCACTTCTTTGTGTTTAAATGGTTGTCTAATTTATTTTAATGGTGTGAGAATTATTTTCATTTCATTGCTATGTGTTTTACTTCATAGATTCATTAACCTTAACATTTAAAGAGTAGCAACATGTCTCTATATCCGACTGTTGGTTTATTTCTAATATGCAAGATCAAAGACTTAGATAATTTGGCTATTGCAATGTTGTACGGAGTTTCTAAATCTAAATTTCTTTTGCATTTGACTATTAGAAGGGAAAATGCCACTATGGTTTTCCATGGATGTCATGAGTTTCCTATTGAGTTCTATAGGCTTATCTGCATGCATGTAGCTTACAAAGGTCCAATATACAACCCAACACACATGATAATCCATTCCACAGTTGCATGGAACAATTATTAGCGCATGCGAGACCGTAAAATTGTTTTCTTGCTAGTAGAGAAGTTATATGGGTTGTATGCATCATGTCTTGGTTTCCATTTTTTTGCATATTGTTTGGATGTTCTCTAAGTGGAAAATTGTGCTATGATATGTCAATTGTGACCCAAAACCAATGAATTTTTCATCCATCCCATGCATGGGCTATATGTGGGGTAATTCCTTTAGTTCATAATATTTTTGGCTTGTAGTGAATTGTATTATCCATATGTTCCACGCAACCATCTCAAATCCCATTTTTGTTAGTTAATAGCCATTCCATATGTTAAAGTAAGGGATATTCATACTATGTATTACATAATTTCCATATTACATAGGTTTACATGAATGATATTTAAGTGGAATGGGAGTTGAATATAAACATATAGGAGCATTGACTTGTGTTGCAAGATTGAATTGAAGCCTGGGTTCATACAATTGATAAGAGAAAGGGAAGGTTCATTGAGTTCTGGTTGTCATGTCGAAGCATTGTACAACAAGGAAATTTGAGCACACGTTTATAGAGAATTTAATATTACCTTTTGTCTCATAGTCCTAAGAATACTTATAGGAATTGACAAATTGTAGAAATTGTTCTAGAATACACATTGGTTAAATGAACTCACTATAAGCCTATCATTTACGAATCATTGTTGGATATGAAGAGAAATCCACAATATCATTAGAGCCAAGGCCTACCATCAATAAATCATTTGCATATACATGTATTTATACATAATAGTGATTATCACCAAAGTCAATTCTTCTCATCATCAATTAGCTTTACTATCAAGTAAGTAACTAAAAAAATAGAATTTGACCACCAAAAGAGAATATTTTCATGTCATAGAATTATGATCCCATTGTTAGCACAAAGTGGGAATAAAACTCAATGAATAGTCTCCAGAAAAACATGAAAATTCATAGTGAAAAAATAGTCTCATGTACACCTCATCTTCTAGTACTTAGACTCTAAGGACGATTTTAACATGATTTTTAAATAACCCAAACTTAGGTTCCAAAGCTATTGATCCTCCATTAGCACCAAAATATTAACATGATTTTTAAATGAGGAATATATATGAAGGTAAATTAAATTAATGCATAAGAAATTTACTTCTAAGGATTGAATAAATATTATCCTTGGTATGTTCCTTAATACCAAGCATGAAAATATTAATCCTTTACAGTCAATAATAATTTTTGGTTCGACCACAATGTATTTTAACATTCTTTTCAATGTTATAAGATTTAATGTAGAATATTGGACTACTAAAAACAAGATTTTCCTATCGGCATACCTGTCGCAATAAGTTTTTTTATGAAACAACTAGGTGTAGGGGCGATGCTTGAGTCCATGATAGTGAGTTATGTAACATATGCAACCACAATAACACATAAAGGAGAATTTTTTCTAAGTTTTGTTGCAAAGGAAAATACTCAACAACACTAATTGTATTTCTTCATAAAAAATGAAGAATACAAAGTTTACTAACAAGAACTGAGATGTAAACAGTCCATGTTTGTGATTATTTGAGAAAATTATTGTATAGAATATAGGAAAATATTAGAGCTTGTCTCAGTCAAAAAAAAGTAAAGTAAAAACTTTTCTTACAAGAAGTCGGACATAGGGGTTTCCAGTCTGGAAACCATGAGATTCAACTTCTTAAGATCCTTCTTTCTCATGGCGCCCTGGTTCTAAACTTTCCTACTCAGCTGTGAAGTAATCAATGACATTCAAATATATTTTTGACTAAATGTGAAAATAAATCCACTTCCTGCCATAGAAAAACAATTTTGAACAAAAATATTTCCAGGCACGAGGATCTTTTGGCCTTATTCACTAACTTTCTACAAAAAAAAATCATTGGACAAGTTCAAATCCACCATGGACTAAATCGATTCAAATCCTACCTATTGAAGTCCCTTGTTGGTTGTTGTAGCTTTGGGAGGTATTCCCACAAGAGGCCAAGGTGTCATGCATGTGGGAATATTCGTTGGAACTAGATTATACTTTTGTTTCAATGAAATCGGCCCCAAAATGAGGTTGGGGCCTCATGAAAAAGTTGATGGGATTTGTGGGCTTGTGATGGGGTGTCACATGAAAAAGGAGGAATACGATATTCTAATTAATTGTTGAGTTTAGGAAATGATCCTAAACTCACTCATGAGAATTTCATATAAAGGAGAGAGGTTATTATGACATATGATCATTATGGAAGAATGGATTTAGCACAAGTGAGGTATGCACTTGTACTAGGTGGCTTGGTTTTTTCAGCAAAGGGAAATTTTTCATGGTGGAAATTTTGTCCTAGGGTTGAGGACTCTCTATTTTCTATTCGTGGCAGGGAAAATCACACCACATGTATGGGGGAGAGAGGAAGTCGTAGAAGTAAGAAAGTTTATGAGTGGATAAAGTCGTATAGAAGGGTTTGTATAGGTTTGTGTGCATATACGAGAGTTTCACTGGGAATAGTGACGTACTGTAATGTCCACATTTTTGGATTGACATGCTCTATAGTTGGAGGAAACCTTTTGGGTTTATGTCAGCCTGACCAAAGGAGTAAATTGAGGTTAACGGTGATCTAGGGTGGTTTAGAGGAATTATATGAGGTCCAACCTAGTCCATTTATCATATTTCATCATTGGGATCACTTCCTCATGGTTCTCTCTTGGTTCTATGGCGTTCCAACGATTCCAATAATTTTAGGCTATTATTAGGCATAATTTAATTAAATGCACTAAAGGTGTTATTTGGATCATATTATTTGAGGGGATACCTGAGTGTAATAGATCGTTGGAACTAGGACGAAAATATATAAAGGTTGGGAGGATGAGAAAGGGACTTCCAGCATCCAAGAATGTCTTGAAAGGCAATTAATCACATTCCAACATTAAAAAGGGGATTAATTAATTATTTAATGTCATAGGGGCGGAAACGTGAATTTTTTAAAAGTGACGGTGAGTAATTAAAAAAAGGGGGAGTTTAAGTGACTTAAAGTTTATAAAATAAATTTACTTTATTAAAAGGGTAAAAGGAGTCCAAAAAGAGTCAACAAAGAGATAAAAGGAAAATGAGGGGTGCCCTATCTCATTATGCATTGCTAATTTTATAAAAACGAATTGAGAGAGATCTTGTGGCTTGACTCTTGGGAGGAAAAACCCTAGAGGAGATTGGAAGAATGGTTTTGGTGGTGAAACCATCCACCCTAGCTAGTTATTGAGGGGAGCTCATTTAGATCTTCTTACAGTGCTTCATTGTAGCTGAGTTTTATCATTTGGAAGAAGAGATTGTGTTTGCAGAGGTCGATTTGGTTAAAGAAGGGTGAGTTTTGGCTTAAGGCTGAAGTATTTGGTGTAGTGTCTACATCTTCTATAGTTGGGGCCAAGTTTACTCCTTTGGAGGATGATTTTACTCATTTTGAGTATGAGTTTCTCTTTTTGGGAGAGTTGCTAGCTAGGGGGGGAATTTTCTTATGTGTTGGGAATTTTTTATGAAAGAGAGGTCGAGTTATGGTTTTGGTTACTTCATTCTGGGTCGAATCCTTTCTGTTGGGTTGAGTGCTTACTATATGCAGGCTGATATATAGTTCTAGGAAAAGTTTATTCTCGTGCTAAGGTTGAGCTAGTGGGAGGAGGGTTGAATATCACTATGGTTATTTTTGGATGTTGTGAGAATCGATTTCTCCTTGTGGGAAGCTGAACTTCTTGGTGGTTTATCCCATTTCCTATGAGGGCCAACTTCTAGTCTTTTATGGGTTGAGTTTGGTGTTGTGGGGAGGTCATTGGATTCATTTACAGACCTGTTCTACTAGATACACCTTTGTTTCAAGTAGCATACACCTACAAGACTATCATATCTATTACCAGGTTGTTGCATATATACTTTGTCTACAACATATTTATCTCAACAATTACCGAGACAACAACAAGAAGAATATAACAACCAACCATGCCATCTATTACCAATGTTTCTTCAATCTATACATGTGATTTAATTTCCAATGTACTAGCTCATATTTGAGGGATTACTAAAGTGATCAGATTGGTATATTTATTGGTGTGTGGGTTGAGTTATTGTTGTTTTTATTACTTATGTCATACACCATGTATTTTATGTAATTGAAGATATTACAAATTGTTTGTTAAAACACCTCAACCACTAATCACATGAAAACAAATAAAACGACCATGTAACACATGATAACAACAATAGGGATTGACCTCAGAGTGTGTTGAGTGAGCCTACAAAGTGTTTGACATAAGATTTGTATCTGAAATAAGCTACAACAATGAGAAAAAGAGGGTTTGCACAGTGGATTTGAGTATGTTCACCAATTGTTTGACAATACTCATGTCCCAGAATACTCTCTAAAACATAAAAACAAATGGAAAACACAAACGAGCAGTCAAAAGGGGTCGTTTCAAGGGTAACATGGTATTACATTCAAAGTGTTTGACGAAAGTCTTGAATCAGAAAACCACTCATAACTTAGCAGTAGTGAAAAAATTTATACCATCCACTAGGGAGGGAAATTACAATGGTATCAAAGCTTTTGATCCTCCTAGCCTATGAAGGTATACAATCTTGGCTATGGAAAACAATCAAAACAATGCAGGTAACAATGGAGCTAGTGGTTCAAAGGGGAAACAAACAGGACAGAAAGGAAAAGATGAGGAGTTTGCAGACTGTTTGAGGGAGTATATGGGGCTTAGTGAGGCATTTTCAAGCGGCCATGTCATTCAAGGATTTTTTCACCATAAAAAATCCTAGGTGGTATGAACCCCAAGTAATATTGGACAAGAAGGTGAAGGTGCCAAGGAAAAAGGTACTAGTTTCTGAAGATGTTGATGCTTCTAAAAGTGAGGAAAATTTTGACTCTTCATATGTTTCTTTTCCTGCAAATGAGCACATGGGCGCTCATGAGGCCTTAGAACCTAAGACAAAAAGGGAGATTTGGGAATACAAGGAAGAAGATAGCATTGATACAATTTTATTTTAGTAGAATGACATTGTGATTTGGGATGATGAAGAAGCAAGTGTTGTGGATGGTATGGGGGACACAAGTCTCTTTGATATTAACTTGAAGACCATATTTGATTGTCTTGGTGGAGAGATATTTTCCTTAATGAAGCAGTGCTTGATCATGACACTATCCCACATTTTGGATATTGCATGGTATCATCTCATGAGCCAATTGGTTTTGATGAGGGTGTGATAGCACCTAAGTATAATGAGGATTTAATTCCTTATCCTATCTATGATACTTATGAAAATGGATGAATACTTGTACCTAAATATGACGAAGGATGAGTATTTGAAAATCGTTGTGGGATATGGATCCATCTTCTCAGGAGCCATGCGTGGAGGATGAAAAAGGAGAGGTTGATTTTGGAGGTGAAAGAAAATCAGAAAATCTATTGTGTGACATCCCACACCATGTTGATGAAATTGAATAAATTCCCTTAGCATTGCGTAATTTGGAGGAATGATTATTGGTCACAGAGGAGCAATTGTACAAGTGTTGAAAATGGCAGATGGTGCTCATAATTTAATTGAAGAAATTATTTCGAAAACCCAGATGGAGGACAGACAAAAAGGATGTGTAGGTGGAGTCACTAGTGCCCAATTTCACATAATCAAAAAAGAACTAGAGCATATGAAATCAGATTACTTGTAGTTATTCATGGATATGTACCTTGCTCTCAAGTTCCCTGAAGATAAGAAAAGGGAGGTTGAGGAGATTTATTACCAGTTGAGTTTGGCATGATCCTCATCACTTACATTAGAGACTCCATCATCTTTGGAAGCTATGACACATGAGGTCATGAGTGGCACCCATCATTTGAGGGAGGAGCCTCTTGTGACAATCTCACACGAAGAGCATTTAGAGTTGTAGGTGCTTGAAGAGAGGTATGATGAATAAGGTTTTTACTATGCTCATGTTTTTCATTGTGGGGATCATGAGCCATTTCTTTTGGAGATCCCACTAAAGGGTCGAGGCCTAGCTATGGAGGATATAGTTGAGAAAATTCCTTGTGGACCAGTCTGCAAGGAAGTATATGCATCCATGGATTGGGTGGACAGGTATATGATAGACATGGGCATGCTATGGGGAACAAGTTTAGGTGACATCAGTAGAATGATGCATACATTAACACCTACATTATATAGGATGGTACAAGAAAATTCAATGATCAACAGTAGTGTGCAGGGGTATTCATTGTCACAAGAGAGTGTATAGTGGAGTTGTGGGGTGTTTCCACCAGGGAGACCTCCCGATGGATTATTCAAGTACACCATTGAGGTGAGGTTTCCCAGGATCTGTGAGTGGATGGGAGAGCCTCAGGGAGAAGCATATCCCTTTATGATAGATCTTCATTTGGGATATCATCATATGAGGATCAGGGAGAAATATAGGAACATGTCTTCTTCCATACCTCATTATGATCTCTTAATCGTACCCTTGGGCTTGACCAACGCACTAGTCACTTTCCAGTATTGAAGGTAGTGGAAGAGGAATCTATGGTTGTTATTTGATGCCCTCATTATATACATTAGGACATGGGAGGTTCACCTGAGTCAGTTAGGTGAGACGGGTGGGATTATGGCCATGAGAAATTCCATTCATTTGGACTAGGGGATCGATGCACATAGTACATAGGAGGATATCCAGGCTCTAATGGATCAATTCACTTAGGGTTCAACAACACTCATTGGAAGTGGTGTACTTCCAATTTTATGGTGATATCCTAGCAATCATCGAAGTGATATACTACTTCAGATGATGAGGATGATTGACAAGGTCATGTCAGTGATTGGTGTGCGTGATTGTAGGGGTGTTGTGAGAGGATTTATTGAGCTTTGTCCAATATGTCGAGGTAGGTTTTTCCTCATGATACCTAGGATTGAGTCTATATGCATGTTGACAAACCTTGACTTCATTGTGGTGTTTTGGAAAAACATGATTCAGGATAGTGGGTTCAACGCTTACAAGTATTTCACCATGGAGTTCCACGAGAGGAGGATGCAGAGTGGGCTCAATGGTCGGATGATTATGATCAAAGTGGCACAACATAAACATGGTGGTTCATTTTTTAGATTACCTTGGGACCCAGGGATTTTAGTAGTAGACATTCCAACAACTCACATAGAGGCGAGAGGCAGTTTTTTACTTCCTAGGATTGGTTCCCTAGTAGAGCAGTTCTTTGAGGGATTGATCGATTTATTGCAGTATTTCATTTCTATACTTAATAGTTTTTAGGAGGTATCTTATGTTAGTACCTTGGCCGGCCATGTGTTGAGTGGAGGATGCTTCACATCTTCCAGGTTGGTTTAGGAGCTTGGTTTCATTTCTAGTTTTAGTCTAGTTTAATCGATGGAGAGTCAGGTTGTGGTGGCATTTCTTGAGGACAATCAATATTTGGGAAGGGAGGACTTTAATGTCCCCATTTTTTAATTCCCCTACTCTATAGTTGGAGGCGGCCTTTTGGGTTTATGTCATCCTGACCAGAGGAGTAAATTGAGGTTAACAATGATCTCATTTGTTTTGGAGGAATTATATGAGGTGCATCCTAGTCAATTTATCATATTTCATCATTGGGATCACTTGTGCATAGTTCTCTCTTGGTTCCATGGAATTTTGATGATTCCCATAATTTTGGGCTATTATTCAGCATAATTTAATTAAATGCGCTAAAGGTGTTATTTGGATCATATTATCTGAGGGCATACCTGAGTGTAATAGCTCGTTGGAACTGGGACGAAAATATCTAAAGGTTGGGAGGATGAGAAAGGAATTTACGACGTCCAGGAATGTCTTAAAATAAAATTGATCACTTTCTAACATTAAAAAGGGGATTAATTCATTAATCAATGTCATAGGGGTGGAAAAGTGAATTTTTAAAAAGTGGCATTGAGTAATTAATAAAAAGGGGGAGTTTAGGTGAATTAAAGTTTATAAAGTCACTTTACTTTATTAAAAGGGTAAAAAGGGTCAACAAAGAGATAAAGGGAAAATGAGGGGCGCCCCCTCTCATTATGCATTGCTAATTTTCTAAAAACGAATTAAGAGATCTCTTGTGGCTTGACTCTTAGGAAGAAAAACCGTAGAGGAGATTGGAAGATTGGTTTCAATGGTGAAACCATCCACCCTAGCTAGTCATTGATGGGAGATTATTCAGATCTTCTTAGTGTGCTTCATTGTGGTTGAGTTTTATCATTTGGAAGTAGAGATCTTGTTTGCAGAGGTCGATTTGGTTAAAGAAGGGAGAGTTTTGGATTGAGGCTGAAGTATTTGGTGTAGTGGATGCATATTCTAGAGTTGGGGTTGAGTCTACTCCTTTGGAGGATGATTTTACTCATTTGGAGGATGAGTTTCTATTGTTGGGCGAGTTACTAGCTAAGGGGGAAATTTTCTTATGTGTTGGGAGAGCTTTACAATAGAGAGGCTGAGTTTTGATCTTGGTTACTTCATTCTAGGTCGAATCCTCTATGTTGGGTCGAGTCCTTACTGTGTGCAGGTAGATATTTATATCTGGGTAGATTTTACTCTCTTTTTGAGGTCAAGCTAGTGTGAGGAGGGCCAAATATCATTGTGGATGTGTTTAGATGTTGTGAGGATCAATTTCTCCTTATGGAAAGTTGAACTTCTTGGTGGTTGTGCCCATTTCCCGTGAGGGCCAACTTATGGTCTTTTTTGGGTTGAGTTTGGTGTTGTGGGGAGGTCGTGAGATTCATTTACAGACATTTTCTACTAGATACACCTCTATTGCAAGTAACATAAACCTAAAGGACTATCATATCTATTACAAGGTTGTTTCATATATATTTTTTCTACAGCATATTTATATCAACAATTACTGAGACAACAAGAAGAAGAATATACCATCCAGCCATGCATTCCATTACCAAAGTTTCTTCAAGTTATGCATGTGATTTAATTGTTTATGTACTAGCTCAGATTTGAGGGATTAATAAAGTGATTAAAATATTATATTAATTGTTGTTTTTATTATTTATGTCATACACCATGTATTTTATGTAATTGGAGAGATCACAAACAGTTTGTTAAAACACCTCAACCAATAATCACATGAAAACAAATCAAATAACCACATAACACATGATAACAATAGTAGGGATTGATCTCAGAGTGTGTTGAGTGAGCCTACAAAGTGTTTGACATAATATTTGTATCTGAAATAAGCTACAACAATGAGAAAAGGAGGGTTTACAAAGTGGATTTGAGTATGTCCGCCAATTGTTTGACAATACTCATGTTCTAGAATACTCTCTAAAACATAACAAAAAATGGAACACACAAAGAAACAGTCAAAAGAGGTCATTTCAAGGGTAACATGGTATTACATTCAAAGTGTTTCACGAAAGTATCAAATAAAAAAATCACCCATAACTTAGCAACAATGAACAAATTTATGCCAACCACTAGGGAGGGACATTACACGTACATGGGTTGCAGTGGGAACAATCATGTACGTACATGAGATGTAGTGGGAATAGTTGCATACATCCATGCAGAGATTCCTGGGTAGGTGCAGGTCCGTACAGGGCTGACAGTTGATGTCATCAGGTCGTATAGGAGGTATGGAACAAATTTGTGGGAAGAAGATATTTCCACAATAGTGTTGAGGTTTGGTTTTATGATTTCTATGGTTATTGGAGGACAAGGTTTTCCTCATATTTTGGGTGATACTTGTATTGGCTAAGAGAACAAGGTTGTCATCAAATTTCGTGATATTGTATTGGTTGGGAGGGTTGGTTTTTCCCTCAGGATTTATGAATTTGATAAGGTTACAAGAATATAAATATTGTGTCTCGTATGTTTTGATGATTCATCTTTGATATTTTGTGTTTCCGCTGCAAGCAATTTCAGTCAATAATTTTCAGTGTAAAATTGTTCAGTGATAACCGCTAGGATTTTATTGTTAGATCACTAGGAAGAAATTTTAAGATCTGAAAATTAGTCACATAAGAGTGTATGTGAAAATTTGACATGGTATCAGAGCTTGGGATTTGAAGAGAAGGGGATCATCTTTGAGACACATAACTTCTACAGTTGGTTACATATTTCTTCTTTTTTTGTTCTTTGCAAGTCAAGATGGTGAACACATTGAAACTTGAGGATAGGTTGGAAGGGGAAACAAACTTCCGGGCTTGGAAGGAAAGGGTTCTTCTCTTGTTGGAATAGAATGAACTCAAATAGTATGTTGAGGATGTGGTTCCTAAACCGACTGATCCAGTAGATTTGGCATTCCACAAGAAGAGGTAAGTGAAGGAAAAAAGGGTATTGGTAGAGACCGTGAAGGATCACTTGATTCCTCACATTGTTGAGAAGACATCTTCCAAGGAGATGAATGATGCTCTGGTAGGACTATACCATAATGGGAATACGGGAAGGAAGTTGCATTTGAAGAATCAACATTAATTCGTTAGGATGTCCAGTGAGGACACGGTTGTGAAATATCTTTTGAATATTACACAGATCTGAGATCATATTGTAGCCATCGGTGATAAGGTGGAGGATGTTGAGTTGGTGAATGTGGCGTTCTTCCCAGGTCTTGGGAAGCATTTGTGTAGGGGATCTATGCACGAGACAAGTTACCATGCTTTGATAGACTTTGGACTGATTGTATCCACGAGGAGACCTGGTTGGCGTCCATGGATGATATGGATGGTATAATGAAGAGTAGAAGTGATGAGAACCAAGCACTTGCAGCCTGCACTAGAAAGGGTAAAAGAGGTTCTCCAGGTAGGAGAGGTTCTCCTGGGAGAATGGATTCTCCTAAGAGAGAAGAATCTCCAGAGCTAAGGTGGAGGAAGGATCTTAGTAAGATCATATGTTTTGAGTGCCTCACTTTGGTCACTATGATTCATAATGTCCACACTAGAGAGGAAGGGAAAGAAGGAAGAATACATCATCAACAAAGGTTGATGAGGTTGCAAACAGGTTCTAGAGGGAGATATTGTTATTCTTCTCCCTTTCAAGTATAGTCTCCACCAGGGGGACTTGGTTAGTGGATAGCAAATAATATTTCCACGTGACAGGTGGTAGAGAGTTATTTGACACTTTCACAGAGAGTGGCTCAGACTTGTGTGTGGATCTTAGAACGGTTTCCAAGCGTGCAGTACGAGGATATGGTATAGTAACGTTCTAATTGGATTCAGGAGAGGTGACGAGGGTGTCAAATGTGTTATGGGTGCCAGAACTCAAGAGGAGTGTTCTCTCAGTCTCATAGATTGAGAGAAAGAGCCACCACATATTGTTTTGAAGGGGACAGGTGTTATTTGTGCCCAGATGATCTAGCTTCAGATTAGTGGTGATTCTTGGAGTTAGGGAGGGAAACCTATATAGACTGAGGGGCCAAACTTTGTGTGTTGTGGCCAACAATATCAGAGAGATATATGAGGAGGATCATGTGGCTCCACCATTTGTGAGGTAGGTGGCCCCACCAATAGCATAGGTGGCTCCACTAGTGATGAGGCAGGTAGCCCCACCAGTAGTGTCGACTCAGAGGAAGTCGTAGATCAAAGGGAGTCAACCATTAGGATCTAGTAGGGAGGAGCATCCTGCCAGGACTATTCATAGGATACTAGACTTTAGAGGAGGTCATTAGGTTCATAGGGAACATATGGCTCGGGAGGTTGTGCAGACTCAGAGGGATTCAGGTTTTAGAGGGAGCATGCAGACTCAAAGGGAGCTCAATCTCAGAGAGAGGCAACTGGCATAGAGGGAGGGTCATACATTCATAGGGAGTTCCCCCCTAGGTTCAAGTGGCAGAGAGGGATATTCCAGGACTAACAAACAAGTGTCGTGGATTGAGGAGGCCAGACATGAGGTATAGAGGCAAGAGGCTTCTAGGAGTTGTGTATCCTCCATGGAGGATTCAGTTGTTTTAGCGGGTTTTTATATAGTGAAAGAGGAGGCATCTAGTCAGGAGGAGATGAGGGTAGTATTTACTTCATTCACAGTGGGAGTAACCAGTGAGACGTATTGGACATAATGATTTTCTTCAGTCACAGTGGGAGTAACCAGTGAGACATATTGGACATAAGGATTTTCTTCAGTGATCGAGGATGCAACCAGTCAGGAGGACTGGAGAGCATGATTTGCATTGGTGACAGAGGGAGAATCCATTCAAGAGGATTGGAGTGAAATTGTGGTAGAAGAGATAGAGTCACTTACAGTATGGGAGACAGAGGTACATCCATATGATCATGCATGGGATACCTCCCTCGTGAAGAGGGAGTGTCGGTTGTTGTATCTTCGAGAGGTATTCCCACAAGAGGCTAAGGTGTCAGGAATGTGGGAATATTCGTTGGTACCAAATTAGCCTTTCTTTTGGTGAAATTGGCCCTAAAATGAGGCTAGGATATCATGGGAAATTGATGGGTTTGTGGGATTGTGATGGAGTGTCACACCCACAAGGAGGAATAAAATATTCTAATTAATTGTTGAATTTAGGAAGGGATCCTAAATTCACTCATGACACTTGGATATAAAGGAGATAGGTCATTGTGACATATGATCTGTAACACCCTGTTTCCCCCAGTCTGTAAAAATAACTATACTGGCCAAGAACTATGGCAAACTCAAAAATGTGAATGTGTGATGTGAATGGACCTTGTGGAAAAGGTCGATGAATGTAAATAATAATATAAATATATATATGTATTGTAGGACTGTTGAGAGGGGAAGGTGTTGAAAAAGAGACCATGATGGCTGAAGAAAGGTGGTGGAAGGCACCTGGAAAGGTGGCGTTAACTTCCGCCGAAACCAATACCGTATTTGGACTTCACTAGCCCGGAGAACCAAGAGAGGCTCGCTGGCCCCAAATTAAATGACTCGCCAGGTTGGTAGGTAAATGGATCCTCATGAGTAATGAGGGATGGGGGTGAACCGCCCATCCGTAGAGTCCTCAGACCTGACCACCGCGAGGAAGATCATGCCACACGCAACTTCGCTGAAAGGAG
>SNQJ01S0028227.1:159992-176189 GCA_010110895.2 Picea sitchensis | reverse complement strand
AACTTAGAAAACTTAGAAACCTAAAAAGCTCAAAAAAATCGAGAGAAAATTGAGATTGTTGCGACATTGTTCAGACATAAAATAACAAGTTAATTTTTATCAAGCTGGAGAGTACTAACCTTACGAGTACTAAACTAACAAGGCTGCATGGCAGCGTATACTTGTCGCTATGCAGGTATAATAAAATAAAACAATAGTTGTATTGAATCCACCGCATGCGTTGAGATGAAAAAAAAAATCATTTGTTGAATACGACAGGCAAGCGTCATCTCATTAAAGGATGTTGAAGATCCTCCCACAACCGCGGCAATAAGAGATGCATTTGAACAAGGAATCACAATTTAGAAAAATGTTTTAAAATAATTAAAAAAAATCAAATTGTAATGTTATACCTTTAAAAATGCTCAAAATTATTTTGGTCAAACCCCAGTTAATAGACGATCAATAACATATCCAATACTATATACCACAACAAGCGGGCAGGTATAATAACCAATATCCCTTCACATTATTTTGAATGATCTAAAAAAAAACCCAATTTCATAAAAACATTTAGATTATACATTGTAAAATGCTCAAACTTATATTTAAGGTTAACATTCAAAATTTGTAATATAAAAATAAAACTTATATTTGAGTTTAACCCTTAAAAAAATTGTGAAAAAAAAAATACAAATGCTATCAATTTTGAATTGTACAAAATATTATTTTATTTTATTTTAACTTTAACACTCAAATAATTGTGAAAAAAAGAAGTACAATTGTCATCTATTTGAATCATACCTAGAAAATATCATTTTATTGTATTTAAATGGGCCTAGGAAAATGGTACCCATTAAATGAGAACAACCAAAAAAAATAAAAAATGCATATCCATGTCAAAAAAGAAAGGGTTATTTATTTAACAAGATGGACCCCCAACTTTTGACAATATATATAAAAAAACAAGAAATATGTATTACAATAACATTGGGGGAAGTGAAGGCAGCAATAAGACTTCAAATTTTTTGGCCAATAAGATATCACATAAATGAGATTTAAAATTTAAAATAAATAATTATTTTTTAAAACTTTGGATAAAGGGGTGTATATTTTATGGTCAACCATGAACTAATAGAAAGTCAAGCCTAACTCAAAGCTATATACCATGCCTATCAATAGATATAATAATAATATAATGTAAGCTAATAATGATATAGTGTAAAGCAACTCTAAAACCACCAAGCCTCACATAACATTATCAAAATCAATAAAATATTAAAACAACCATCTACCACATCATTCTTATATCTTCCCATGTCAATGCTCTATAATATATTTATTTCATCTTTCTTTACAAAAATTCCTAACAAATAAATGACAACCACCAACTACCACATCATTGTTAGTATCTTCCACTAGAAATCCTAACAAATAAATGACAACCACCAACTACCACATCATTGTTAGTATCTTCCACATGTCAAGGCTCTATAATTTATTTTTTTCTTTTTTCTTTCGAAGAAATCCTAACAAGTAAATGACAAAATGGAAGAAAATAAACTCACAACTATTATATAAACACAAATTTTAAATTATGGGAGGAATACGGATTTCTAGACCTTGGAAACTTAGCAAAAACATTTACTTTGAGTTCATGTACAAGATGGTTAGTCCCTATTATTAGTAGGGAATAAAAAAATTGTGTAGTTTATATACTATGGATTATGTAGCTATAAAGTCATACGAACAATAATATTAAAAAATGGGTATGTTAGAGACCACTATAAATAAAATGGGTGTGTTAGAGACCACTATAGGTAAGCAATTAAGAAACATTTAAATTTCCACTTAAAATAAAAATTGATGTTTCTTGTACTAAGACTATCATATGAATGATTAAGCACTAGGTGCTTCTAATGAGGCATGGTTGTAGTTTTGATAAATAGGTGGAGTAATCATATACATGTGGTAAGTAAGGAGGAACAAATTGTGTAAGAGTACTTATAACACAACATAAATGTGCTATATAATTCTGATTTCATATTAGAAAGTTGTTCATTGAAATGGACAAAGTTTTTATGAGTTTATATACAAATACACATTGTTTACTAACATTGTTTACTAACATGAGGGAAAGATAGTGAAATCTACATGTGAACTACAACATTTATTCATTCTTCCAAACTGACATTTTTATGGATTTCATAGTGGGGTTACCCAGATATGAAAATAAATCTATAATCATGGTTATGGTTGATTTCCTTTTTAAATATGTTTATTTGTTTGCTCAACAACACACCTTCAAAGCATCTAGGGTCGCTCAAGTATTCATGGATAATATATATATAATTCATGGTATGCCTTGGTCTATTGTGACAGACTGTGACCCCACATTTACTAGCAATTTTTCGTAAGAGTTGTTTCGACTCTAGGGCATGCAACTGAATCCTAACACAACATATCATCCCAAACTAATGGTTAGACTAAAACTATGAACAAGTGTTTGGAAGCGTATATGTAGTGCTTTACTTCAAAGAGACAATCCCAATGGGTCCAAACGTTACCTCTAGGAAATGGTGGTATAATACAACTTATCATGGTGCCACTTGAATGATTCCCTTTGAGGTTGTCGATGGCCAAAATCCCTCATAGTTACTATCGTACTTACTAGGGGTCTCTAAGGTGTAGGAGGTAGACAAAACCCTTACTGCTTGAGTCAACATTCTCCACACTATCAAGGATAATCAGATAATGGTTCGGAACAAGATGAAATCGCAGGTTGATCAACATAATTCCAAACACCATTTTGAAGAAGGGGATTAGGTGTTCCTTTGTATGCAGTCTTATAAGCATAAATAACTCAAATACAACCACCACCAAAATATTGCTTCCAATTTGTATGACCCTTATAAGGTCCTCAAATGTATTGGGCCAGTAGCTTACAAATTGGTGCTTCCTAGCCACTCTAAAATTCATACAATCTTTCATGTCTCCTACTTAAAGAAAGTGCTTGGATATAATTGTTGTATTCAAACTAGCCTTCCCAAATTGGATGAAGAAGGTATCATTTGGTTGTAGATTGAGGTCATCATCGACAAAAGATAGTGCAACCTCCACTAGTGCATTATCCAAGACAACCCGATATAGTGTAAGGATACATAGCTTGATGATGCCACATGGGAACCAATAGAGATCCTTCAACAATTTCCTCATCTCCAGCCTTGAGGACAATGTTTCTTTATACGAGAGAGGGAATGTTAGGGTCCTACCTTAACCCCCTTAAGTAGATAGGTTACAATGTATAGAAGCCATATTTATTAAATAATTCCCATGTAGTAGATATAATGTAAAAGCAATAAGTGTATGAAGACTTACAGGAAGGTTCTTCCTACAAAAAAGTTTCTAGGAGTTTAGATAGAAACTATATAAAGAAGTAGAAGCAATCTAATGTCATGCCTTGTTAAGCATATTGTAATTGGATCTATGCTCATCTAGAGGCTTCCCCCTCGAAGAGGCAAGTGAACATCACTTTGTCAATAAAGGAATTTCTATTTTTGGTATTTTGGTTCTTCTACAATTTCCTATTGTTGTTATAATTTGTCATTTTATCTCTAAATATTGTTATATTATATTTATTTTTCTCTAATTTTTTTATTTTTCTAATAAAGAACACCACAAGGAAATCCAAGAGATTATCCTGCACAGATCAACGACCTTGGGAAAACCCACTACATCATTTTTTATTCAATTGGAAGCAAAGTACAAGATCCCTAAGTTTGGTGGTAGCTTTGGTGAGAATCTTGATTCCTAGTTATGTAATACGGAGGCATATTTTAAAACTCATTGTGAGATTTGATGTAGACAATATCATATTTGTTGAGTTCTATATGGAAGAAATTGTTTTGTATGGTTGTCAAAATTATCAATGTTTATTTTTTATCAAAGAAAGGTAAGATAGATTGATCGATAAGGTAATTTCAAACTTTTTATGCAGATGAAGTTCTAATCCCTTGGTGAATCCATTAGCATAATGACTTAAACTCGTAAAACTTCCAAGTCAAGAACCTCAATCACCCCAATAATATATTAAGTTATAATTCAATAAACTTATGTTAAAGTTGAAAATTTTGAATCTAAAAAAGCCACAAGATCAAATTTCATTTTATCTTACTGTTTTAAATCTTAAAAAAAAATTATTTTAAATCTTAAAAATATATATTTTAAATCTAAAAAAGATACACGAGATCTTTTTTTTTTTTTTTTTTTAATCTTTCTTCCTAATATATAACTCTTTTTAATATAATTATTTGGGAAACATATAAAATCCTAATATATAACTCTTTTTAATATAATTATTTGGGAAACATATAAAATAGCCATACTCAATTAAAAAAAAAAGAGCTTAAACAAGCTTGATCCAAGTTTATGAAGAAGGGTTCTAGGAATGCCAATACTTCTTCCTCAAACCTTTTCACCTAAGAAACTTCGCCCAATCATTTCTAATTGTAAGCCATACACTTGTTTTACAAATAAAGCAACGAATTATGAGTTATGATACATGCAATCCTTCTTTATGCATTATATTATAATTTAGGCGAGTCAAACTTTTTAAATAAATTACGCATTTATTATTAAAAAGCCAATATAACGTCAAAAATCATAAAAAATGATTTATTAATCATACATTTTTACTTTCAATACTTCCATGTCAATACATGTGACTCGAACTTTAAATAGTAGGTCAAGTGTTCCATTGCAATAATGTCAATCTACAACCTTCTCAAACTTTTACACTATTACTTTGTCATACAATTTAATTTTAATTTAATTTATAAGGGGATTCCAACTTTTACACTATTAGATTGTCAAATTAATTTATGTTATCAGGGAATTCCAACTTTTACACTATTAGTTTTTCAAATTTAATTTATTGAAGTTGGTGTGATCCTTCAAAATTTGAAGGTGTGTACACACCACATTATTTTAACTTAGTACTTTATTGCACCATAATAATATCAACAATTTTATAGCATTGAAAAAAGATTATTGGAGGTGGAAAGTTTATTATGGGCTCGAAAATAATTGTAAATCAACCGATCTTTGGATTTGGGATAAGAAGAAACTCTTCTTTGAGACTCTTGTTACACCTATTATTCTTTATGGATGTGAAGTTTGGAGTTGTAGTATTTCTTGTGAATCCTGGAGAAAGATAGAGAAAATACAAAAGAATTTTATAACCTATAATCTCAAAATTAAAGGAAATATGCCCTACTCCATCCTCCTCTTAGAAACAAGCCTCTCTCCCATTTAGAGCATGGCTATGAATAGATACCTAATATATAAGAACAAGTTAAACAACATGGAAGACAAGAGACTTCCTAAAATTGCTTCAAAATAGAGTTGTAACCACCATTGACTCAAGTGAGAATGGCATAAATATGCCCGATCTTGGATAAATTATTGGGGAACCATGGAAGACAACATTTTGCAGAATAAAGATACTATTAAAAATATCATCAAATCAAAATTTAAGGAGAAAATGTGGTGTGATAAAGAGTTAGAGGAAAAAAGAAAATTAAGGTATTATAAGGATGTAATCAACCCTAATCTAGAAGATCAAAATTATCTTTTTGTTTTGACAAGTGGAAAGAAAAAAATAAGCATTGCTAAGATAAGAACAAATTCTCATGAGCTCCATAGTGAAACTGGGCATTGGTCAATTCCTAAAACTCCATGGGATGAAAGAGTGTGTCACCTTTGTGGCACTAAGTAGGTTGAAGATGAAAAACACTTTCTCTTAGATTGTCCAGCCTATACCAAGATAGATCTCATTTTCAAAATATTTGTCACTCTACCAACCTTCCTAACCTCTTAACTCAACAAAACTATGGTGATCTTGGAAAACTTCTCTTAATGTTTTTCGAGCAAAGAAACAAAATTCTAAAGAATCGCAAGTAATCACTTACCCTCTTAAGGTCCAATAGACCAATTCGGTCTTAGTGGATGTTAATCATCATCATCATCACCATCACCATCATCATCATCATCATTGTTAGAAATAAAGAGATGTTCTCGTTCTTCGATAGACAATATAGCAATATTGTCACCCAACCATAGGCCAAAGCCACCCTCGAGCACCTTAATATTGACAGATAGAATAATTCTAGAAGCAAACCCTTATAACCAATAGCCAACCAAGGTAGCATATGTCTCTCCAAAGCTAGCAAACTAAGCAGAGATTCCAAACCATAACCAAGGCAGAAATTCCAAACCATAACCAAAGACCAAAATCCTAGTTGCAATAGTTGCAACTGCACTCCCTCTCCAAACTTTCACACTACTAGTCTTTATACAATTGTGAGAGTGTGAATGACAAATGAGCTCTAGCGCCCTCTTATTTATAGTGCTCTTTGTCACCTGTACAGATCGACTTCTTCTTTTAGAGGTTAACACTGAAATATTAATTCTGTTATTGAGCAGACATGTCTTCTAGGGTTTCTACACACATGTTTAGGGTTTCTCTTGATTCCCGAAATATTCTAGTCTCGTCAAAGGTTACACATAGAGGTTAATACCTCCCGCAACTACCATAATATCAACACTCCCTCCTAGATAGGGAGGTATTAAAGGCAATGGTCTTGAGCACAAACAGACCATTCAACCAGTATCATTTGATAGCATCAATTACATGATCTCTCGAAGCCATACTCCATCTGAGTAATTGGGCATGATGCTGAATAAGTCACTCACTCCACAAAGTGATACAAGAACCATTCCTCTAATCCGGACATATGTCCTAGAAGAATAATTCTTCCAACAGATGTTAGAAGCCACGCCATGGGCTACAAGGACTATTCTTGTAATTCAGACATACGTCCTAGAAGAATGATTGTCCTAGATCATTTTCCCTCAAGCCACTACTATGAACTCAAGGAAAATGGTTGTCATGTACCAATCTCTCCACTTTGGTCACTACTGTGAACTCAGGGAGACAGAACATACTTCTAATCCAGACATAAGTCCTATAAGAATAGTTGTCCACGGTACATCAGCAAGGACTATCCCGCATAGGAAGGATGTCTATCCACCAGCAATATTTCCTTCCTGGACCATTCTCTGCTTGGAGAATGTTTGTTCATCAACAAACTGACTATCCATATAGCTGGAAATCATCTCCAACACTAGTGATAGTCTCCATGGAAATCAAAAGAATGTCATCAATAGAACACAATTGTGTCTATCCACAGTAGTACACAACTACTACCCAGTGGTACACAACCACTCCTAGTAGCACACGACTACTAACTAGTGACACATAGTCACTATCAGTGGATCACATACACCATAGTAGAATACATCTACTTTCCAAAGACATACAATCTCCACAACAATCATATCATCTTATATCAACCTGCATAACAATATCATGATACAAACTGAGTCATATGGGCCATTCCTCTACTCACATATGTGATATCTGGAAGAGAATTTGCCCTCGGAAAGTAAAAACATCAGCCATGGGATATCTGGACTATTCTTCCCAAGCATAGAAGAATAATTTTCCCTTATTTCTAACCTGGACCATTCACGTAACTGGGTCATTCCTCCAATACTAATCATAGTGCAACTTGGAGAGAATGAGTTTTCCCTAGGGAATGCATGTCTTTGATTGATGAACCTGGACCATTCACCTAATTGGGCCATTCTTCCGGTACTAATCATAGTGCAAATTAGAGAGAATGAGTCTGCCCTAGGGAATTATTGTATGGACCATTTCCTAATGGAAATGATTGTCCTGCACCAACCTCCTATAACAAACCATTCTTTGAAACTGCTCAATACTATGAACTTTGAAAGAATGATTGCCCAGAGAAGCAGACCATTCTTCTTGACCATTACTCAGAGTGACATCTAAGAAGAATGATTGTCCTAGACCATTCCCCCACACTAGCCACAAGGGGAATCGTTGTCTATGGTACATCAACAATCTATCAGACCATTTTCATTACGAAAATGATTGTCTAATCTGGACCATTTTCCGAAATGGAAAATTCCTTTCCATCAGAAATATTGGGCCACTTTCCAAACTGGAAGGTGACTTCCCAACCTGGACCATTTTTCGAACTGGAAAATGACTAGCCATAAATCAATAATATGTTAGTTCTCCCTCCCAACTTGGAAATAATCTCTTCCTTTTCCAATAAGGAAGTCATCTCCATGAGTACCAACTTGTCCCTTAAGTATGCAAACTTTTCATCTTGGACAGAGGCTTTTCCAAAATATTTTTTATCTACTCATCTATGAAGATATACTAAAGAACCACTTCTCCCCCTCTGGGCTCTATCATGGAGAAAATAATACTCAATCTCAATTTGCTTCGACCTGTCATGGAACATCAGGTTCTGTGAAAGCTTCACACAACTTTGATTATCACAATATATCATGGTCAAATCCATCTCCTAATCAAACAGTCCAGAAAACAACTTATGGAGCCACACTACTTTCGTACAAGCATCACAAACTACAATATACTATGCTTCTACAGTGCTGAGTGTAATATACTTTTGCTTCCTACTAGCCCATGACATTGTGGAAAAGCTCAAACTGAAACATATCCAAGTAGAAATACTTCTATCATTTGCACTCCCTGCCCAATATGAATCGGTAAATCCATGTAGTTCTATATCATAACTCAAATGTCCCACAAATCAAATATCTGACTGAGTATTCTACAAATAAATTAGCAAACCAATCAATTGTCGATACAGAGATAGGTCTACTAGATCAGAGTCTCTCAACTTCTTCAGATCTGTCATCATGGGAGTTTGCCATGGATTCTCAATCCATCATCCCAGACTTCTGAAGAACCATTTCACCATTCTTCTTTTGTACATGAAATGCTCTGCACCAAGTTTGCTTGAATACATACAAAGTCTTCTTCCATCTACATACAAGGGTCTCTTTCTGGTATACCTCAAAATATTTAGGTTTCTCTACATACACTTCTTCTTCAATTACTCTGTTGATAAGAACAGTCTTTAGATTCATCTGATGTAAACTCCAACCCATGGGAAATTGCAAGAGATATAATGGCTCAGGTAGAGGTATGTCTGGTTACTGGAGCAAGTTGACATCATAGTCGTCTCCCTCCTTTTGGGAGAACCCTCTAGCCCTGACTCTCTCCTTATATCTGTCAATGCTTAAGTTATTTTCACAATTTCTCACATATATTGTTCTTCATCACAACTTCCTTCCATTCCTTCTGCTTGAATGCTTCTAGTGGGTTCAAACTTGGTTCAATTGGTTGTTCTGACTTTTCTTTATTTCTTGGAATATTCATGTTCTTCCTCATGTTTCTCTTCAATGTTTGAGTCCATGGAATCTTCTATAGATTACATTCCTTTCTTTCTTGAAGGCTCCAAATTTTTCCTTCTGCCATAGGAACATAAATGTAGATGGACAACCAAGGATATTCAAGGCTTCTTTTCGAAGAAGACTTCTTCTAGAGTCAAACTGAACATGTGTTGCTTATCATGGTTTTTACTTCCAATGAAGAACATGGATAGATATTTTACTGATTCTTCTTCAATGGATCATACTGTTGGGGATTAACTCCCTCCTAATCCCAACTACATGCCTGAATGAGAAATATGCATGCTCTTCTTTTGGAATTATGTGATCAACTCCCTCCATCTCAGAGAGTCCATGCTTTCGTCTGTTGCATCTATCTTTTCTTTTTGCAAAGTATCACGGGCCTATTTTGTTTTCCTTTTGATTCCTAACTTCCTCTGAATCTCTTTAAGTTTGTTTCTATCTATTTTGATTGTTGTCGATATCGCAATTATGTCATCCTTATAAACTTCTTCTATGACAACTTCCCGGAATATTCTAGCCTCGTCAAAGATTACACATATAAACAGATTTCTTCTCATGCATGTTAAGGTGTTAGGATAGAGAGACGAAATTGTAATATATTTTTCATGAATAAAAGCATGGAAGCAAGCCCTGGAAGAATTTTCAATTATTGTCCAGAGTTGGTGAGCCTGATTTGTCGAAACCCATGATTAGATTACTTGGGATATTTTACCTTAGTTGTATGAGTGTCTTAGGCTCAAAACCCTGTAAATATATGTGAAGTCGATGAATCAACTTAGTAAATTTGAAGAGGATGGTTTTCCCCTTGGATTGAGAAGAAAGTGACTTAATATTTTAGTCAAAATGGGAAGAAGAAACCATTGAAGACCTTGTATTCAGGTTATTTGAAATCTAAACATTCAAATAAATCCACAACAAGAAAATCTCGAATTCCCAGGTATCCAGAATCACAAGGTTCCAATAGTATGGTTTCGTCTAGGCATGAGGTAATTCCAACAACATGAAGATCTATCCCAAACCTTTTATGAGTCTTAAATAGATTTCTTGTTTTATGGATATTGAGATGGACAGGGATCCATCTACAAAGTTCTTCTTAGAAGTGACTTCGGTCTGACAAACTAGATTTGGTCTTTCATTTTAGATGGTTTTATAGCGTGACCTAGATTCCCATATGTATGAATGGTCATGGTTCCAGTGGAAATATTCCAAGCCCTATCTGACATTCGACTTTTCATTAAAGGTGCATTTCTTCATAACTCCACCGATCACTAACTTAGATTTGTGGATTCCACATCTAGGCTTTGTCTTTCAGTCTCTTGGTCGAGAGTTGATCTGGACCGTTCATTGAAAAATCCTCTTGGATTCTAGACTATCCATTTGTCCTCGATATTTGATCCCTCTTTTCATTTACATACCAACAAATTTTGATGTGGGTACTTGTTGGCATAGTAGGGCACATGTATGTTGACATGGTGTGACACATGGAGATAGGTGTGGTGTCAGGTTTGACATGGAATGAAACGTGGTTGATGACATGTCATGACATGTGGACGAGTGGCATGGCATCTAGTTTCGGCTTTTCATTTTTGTAATACTTTAAAGAAAACCCAAAATCTTGGATATCCATATGGACATGGTTCCATCTAGGCGTAGTTCCATTAGGAGTGGAGTTGAAGAAAAATCCAGAATCTAGACATTCATTTAAAAGGACTTTAAAGAGTTTTCCATATTCCCAAATATTTGGATCGTCAAATTTTTGAGTGTATGGTTCCATCAAAGTTTTAGCGCTCTAATGTGTAGTGACATCCAGATTTTCGAGAGAAAAAGGAAACCTAGATCATCTGGATCTAGTTGGGATTTTAAATGTGTTTCTTAAGAAATCTCAAATCTCATATAGGGGGTCCACCAACCCTTCTTCGAGGGAATAATCCACGTTAGCTGGCATGAGTGAAATGGATCCACATGGATACGATGATGAAAATAAGAACGTGTGGAGTGGGTCCATGTGGATGCCATGTGGACTTGATGATGTCACCCTATGAGTAGTGCCTAACATAGTTAAGTGTCCATATATTACTCTTTGGAGAATAGAATTAAGCATGGAGATAGTCGTTGGAAATCCCTTGAGGATCATAATTGAGCTATGAGATTAAAATAGGTGATTGAGATAAGTTTAAGAAAGGGTAAACTAGAGGAAAATTTAGAAGAATTTCATACACCCCACAAGCCTAATGAGGTTTAGGGGGTCGGGTGTGTCATAGAGTGGTATCAAAGAAATGGTTTAAATACTAGACCTAAATGGGCTAGAAATCAACCATAGGGGTTTATGTCCCAAGGCTATGATGAGCATGTTAAAACTTTCTGCACAATTTTTCTTGAGATTGGGAAATGTGAATATGCAATTGTTGAAAATAAGTACAATATATTTTATTTTAGAACTCTTGTTTCTTCTATCTTGATTGAACTAGAACAATTCCTATAGAAAGTTAATTATATTGATGTACACTAACAAAAATTTAGGAGTGTGAATGGCATCAAGGGCAGAGTCCCGTGTTTGGGATTGTTGGGTTCCTTTTGTCACAAGGGTGAGAAAAAGGAGGTCCCTTAACTATCTAGTTAGGCTATCCAGAAAGAAAAATAGATAGTTGGTTAGTGCCTCAACTAACATAAAGAAACAAGAAATAAGCAAGTAATAAACAACAATGAAATAAATATAAACTAAGCAATTAATAACTTGAAATGAATGCACAAAGAAAACACAAGAGAGATATACCAAGTAAATTGATCTTCAAATTGATACTCCTTGGAGAAACATGGGAACTTATGAGTCCCCTCTTCCTCCTTGGGAAGGTTGTTGAGTCCCTAAGTACAAATTATTCTTTCTACTATCAATGGATAACAAAGAAAAATGGTGAAGAAAAGAGTGATGGACTACTCAAGAGGAGAGAGTCCTAACACTTTCTATGGATGCCCAAAATCTTTCTAAGAGGAAGATGGCTTCCCAAAGCTAAAAATGAGCAGCATAAAAATACTCAAACGCTTCTTCTTTTTTGCATACAATGGCCCTTTATTTATAGGAGGATGGAAAGATTTTTCTTAACTATATCCAAATGTGAATGGGAGGCCCTTGTAGGTACTTCCCATCCTTTTTAGTGATCCCAAGGAGAAATTTTGGGGCGATTTTGGGTATGTGGGAGATCCCCTTCATCCCAAAAGTGGTTGAGGCCCGACCAAACTCATCAATGCATCGTTTTTGCATCCGCGTAGGTATTTCGACTATCAGTTGTGCACTCCATGCACTATGCGCGTCATACACCACGTTAGCCCGCACAGATGTGCACCCACTGCTTTTGTTGAATGTGCACATATTTCCAAAACCACTTTTACATAATTTTATGATTGTCTTTCCACACTGAGTGTAATCCTTCCATGAATATTGGTAGTATGCTTTGTTTGTGTTAATTGTTTCTTCATCCATTGAATGTATTTGTTGTGAGCCATTTTTCGATGATAACAAATTCCCCCTGATGTGTGAGGTTAGGAGAATACATATAGCCAAAATACATCATAGTTTATTTTGGTGATGATGACATTGTGTAGAAAGTGAGAAAACTTGAATGTGAAGAGTTGTGAGAGTAATCTGTCAAAGGGAGAGGGGACAAAAGATCAGTACAAACTATGCCAGAAAAACAAAAAGTGTTTGTACAAACGAGGCGGGCATGCCCCATGCTCTTATCATGAGACCATAGAAATATAGTATTAACTAAACTTGTTGACAAAGTAGATATCTTCAACGCCCTCGGGGGAGTTTAAAAAAAAACCATAGGTGACGATTCTAATGATAGATCTGGCTCTGAATCGAGTGGTGAAGGACTCAGAGGCATTGATGGCCTAAAATATTAAGAGGTCTTCAGTCGCTACTGAAAACTACAATGGTCGCAAAGTAAGATCCATCGTAACATGAGATTTTGTTGGAGTCAAATGTCATGGGGATCAATGGCATCAAAGAGAAATTCGGACTCTCTCTGTGTCACCTGAGGCTAGTCATTGTCAATGGAATGAGAGCCAAGATACTATCACTTTTTTGGAAATTTTTTGATGTCGACACAAAAGGTGACATGATGATAAGAAGAAAAGGGTTTCCGGATATATGGTTGATCAACATGGTGTCAGAAATCGTATTAGTACTAGTAAATGGGGTGATAATCATGAATGATGTCTGGAATATATAGGATTTTAGAGTTGGCCTTGGTTATGGGGTATTTATGGATGGCAGCAACCCTAATATACTATCTGGTGTCAGGGGGATGACCATATATGGGAAAGTTGTGTTGAAGGGGTGAGACTACAAGGGGATGTAGCGTAGGTCAAAATATAGAGCGATATGGGACACAAAGGTCTAGTGGTGGTCAAAATTTTGGCTGGGATACAAATGGTTTGTAGAGGGTGTGAAGGAAGTGATATGCCCCAACCAAGGGTAACATGGGTTGTGATGTTCCAAGGGAAAAAATGCCATCAGGTGCAATCTCCAAATCTACTATACTTGTTGAAATGTAAAACGTTCTTTTTACAATTACCAAATGAATAAATAATGGGGCTGAAAGTACATGTACAGAAACAGGTTCCCTAGTGAAGTATGGCTTGGCCTATAGAGGGTGAAAGTAGAGATCGGTGGAGGGTGGGGGCCCCATTGGTTAGTTTCTATACTAGGTAGATGAATGGAGGATGACATTGCATATGGGAAATAGATATTGGATGATATGGTGGGTTAATGATAATGCGGAGGTGCATTTAATGTAACCAAAAATCATCACATGGGAGTCCATAATTGGGTGGTTAGCATGATGATGAGGAAGAAGTATGAGGTTGTTGTGTTGGGGTGTAACACTACCAGGACTCTCGAGCCTAATGGATAGAACAACATGAGTGTCAATATTCCATGGGGAAATATGTGTGAAACAACTCATGTGTGTGAGAGAGATATCAGATGATGGTACCTGAATGCAATGGAGGTGATGGTACCGCAGAGTCGAGTGTGGGGATCCTGAGGATAAATGTCAGGGGGTATGATTGGGGAATGAAATTGTGAGCATAGGTTTGAATGGTATGCCAATTTGGAATATATACCTGGAGGAGCCAAGGGATCCCATGACTGACGGTGTGAAGAGGGCCATGAATGAGGACCTTCACATTCAAACCAAATACCCGATGTGAAACATATATTAAAAATAAAACATATATATAACGGTTGTGTGATAATGAAATGTGGACATGGGATGCATACCTGTGCCTGGGGTGCCAAAAAGGGGTCCCCGGGGCTCCATACTGAAACGATAATGCGAGAGTATCGTTGTAAAGGTGAGGGAGTCTAGATCTCATAGGTGCGAATGATGTGAAAAAATGAGCTCGAATGCTCCTGAACGAATGTGAGGAAGTTGGGGAAAAGGGCATATATAAGTGCAAGGGGCCCCCATAATCACCTCATTTCTACTTGTTGTTGTGGAGGTCTGAGAGATGTCTGTGTGGCCATTTTTGAGCCGTGGGAGAGCAGGCGAGGTCAAATTTGAGTGGCAAGAGACCTAGGTAAGCCATCAAAACCTATTGCATAGTGTAGGCATGATTTTGGGAGGGTAGGGGGTCGTACGACCATTTATTTGGGTATGGTGGCAGGTTCATGCAAGTGATCCTATGATCCCCACACACATATGTGTGGGTTTAATTGATAGAGCCACACACAATGCGCAGTTGTATCAACAACACATGCACATACGTGTGTGGTGCCAGTAGTTTCAGTCGCGTGGAGTAGGGTTGGCGATGTGCGTGGTTATTCGAGTAACAACTGCGCAAATGTGCGCGACTGTAAAATAAAATCAATGCACATGCGCGACTGTTGAATAGACAAGAGCGCCCATAATCATGCAAGAATTGTGCAACTATTTGGTGAACAGTCATGCAGGAGTGCACGACTATAAATGAAACAATCACACACTCATAGGCTATTGTAAGCGAAACAGTCTCGCATATGTGTGCAACTGTTATGGAAACAGTCTTACAAATGTGCGTGATTGTTATGGGAACAGTCGTGCAGGGGAAACAATGGGTTTATATGGATTTGATTGGAGTTTTGTCATGATGATGAGATAACATAGCTTATGTTGTCGTGGATGTAGGTGACCAGTTAGAGACATAGGATGTCGGTGCAGTGGAGGGAGAGAGACTAGGAGTCTCTTAGGAGAGAGGTGGGAGCTAATGCATGGATCCAACAACATTTGTCCCAGGCTGGTTTACTGTGCTTTTTCGATTATGCACTGATAGTACCCAGGAGCCACTGCTAGACTTCATAGTGTCGATGTGGCAGCCAGATTGGTAGTGATTTTCGATGCATGGGGAAAGATCCACGCATTACCGTAGATATTGAAATCTATTTCATTATTGGGTTCCCATTCCGAGCGAAGGCTTTGGCAAAGCAGTCATGGCTACCGAATGGGGTGACGGTGGGGGGACTGGTTGGGCGGTACTACTTAGGTGGGGTAGTTATGAGTTGTGGTTCTATAAGAATCAACTCGATTGACTCGCTCAAGGTACAATTGTTTTGTGTGATGGTGGTTCGGATCTACATGTCACTTGGGATGCAACACATTTTTGGTGCACATATGGTGATTGTAGAGAAGGCCATGAATGGTTGGATGTTTTCATGGGCCCGATTGATGTGCGCCTGTATGGTGGAACAACTGGACCGGTGTGTAGCAACCAGAGGTGGAGAGTTTTCCTTTGGCTCAATTCTATGTGCCTTCATGTTCGAGAGGGTGGTATTGCTACGTCCTCGAGGCATTTTGGATC